>JALPQI010025900.1:0-18014 GCA_025490895.1 Thaumatotibia leucotreta | reverse complement strand
AAAGCCAATTATTGTGACATAATATTTAGATTTCCGTGCGTGAGTGGGAGATTTAATTTACAAGGCGGTTTTCGTTAATAACTCTAAAAGACGTATTTAATTATACATTATGTCTTCATTTAATGGCGGATAACATATTTTTTCCTTTGCAGTAACATAATATGGAAATGCAGCACCTGTGGCCTGTAGGCCGAACGACGTCAAGGCGCTACTCATCCATTCAAATTTATTCACAGGATGAAGCGCCCGCGCCGCGCCCCGGCCCCGGTCCCCGGCGACACTGACTGTAATGCGTACACTAGGAATGCAACATTAACAGAAAAACTAGTGCTAACAAAACAAACGCACATTACATTATCCAAAACTTAAATTCAGTTGTTGGGTCAAACGCAAACCCATGTTCGGAATCTTTCCGGTGGACAATCTGAAAGTAAAGGCCTATAATGCTTGATTTTCTTACGAATGCCTTATCTTTATTAAGATGCCCTCCTTTTACATTGCTTTGTATGATAAAAACCATTACTATCTGTCCACAGGCTGTTAACTATCGACCACAGGAAAGAAAAAGTGCTTGTTCAGCTGAACTGTAGAGCCCCTCTTTCCTGTGCACTGTGGTCAATAGTATGCAACTGGTAGGAGTGTAGTCATATTTTTTATCATACAATTCAATAGGAAAGGAGTGCCTTGTAATGACAATAAGGGTTTAATAAGAAAATTAACTCTCTAGCCCTTAACTTTTAAAATGTCCACCGGAAAGACTCGTAACATGATTTTAAGTTTGACCCTGTTATCTTCCTTAAAGAGACCTTCGAGATCGAGACGCTACCCGTAGAGGGTTCTTAATATCGATAAGAATAAAATCAGCATGAAACTTTCCCGTGGTTTCAACCGACAATACCCGCATGAATTAAACCTCGTGAGGCCCTCAAATCTAATTTAACTCTCCCGCAGATAGCAAACACGTGTTTGTTAAGGGTTGTATATTAATAATGAATGTCTCCTTTAACTCACTTAGGCATGTACTCATGACTCATGTAACACGATGAAATTCTGTATTGTGTAATAACCAGCAGATGCGTAATGTTCGTAAGCTATCGAACGTGCCTTTTGCATTTATTCTTTGTTACTTTAGATATTTTTCATCACACCTGTTCGGTAAGTGCGCCAATGCGCGCCGTAGATGCTTCTTTACGCCCTAGGGCAATCAAGGATTTTCATACAACATTACATTGCACTAGCGCGCGTTACATAAAAATGATAAATTTAAGTCATCCCTGATTTGGAGAAATAATTTAGACGATTTTAGAGTAGTTTTGTAAAAATATATTGTTTTATTTACTTTATTTCCTCACAGGTGTGATGAAAAACATTGTGTGTGCCACGGGCGGTACAAGAATTATGAACTCGTGTGAAGTAAAGCTCGCACCTTCGGCTTGGGCTTTACTTTCACACTCGTTCACTATTTCTTATTTACCGCCTTTAATACACAATGTACTATTGAAGTTTGATGTTTTGCATGAGTATGCGTGTAATTTTTTCATATTACTCGAAACCGCAACCAACTAACCACAGGTTTAGCTCTATGAACAGAATATTCCAAGGTAATTTTAAACCAGGTTTAACAACTAAAACAACGAATTAATTTATGGACCACCAATGTAGGTATTGTGAACATTAATTGGACACATGAAATAATCGGATGGCTATTGGCAGTTGTGATAAAGAAAATCATAAGGTAATATCGCATGTTATTTTGTATAGAATAATAAGCTTAAGTTTCCTATAAAACATAATACTGAAATTAGTTTTTAGTAGCGCTAAATACTCCAGATGTTTAAGGTAATATCAATAATACACGCCGAATAATTATTTATTCCGAACTAACTACATGCATGGTTAAAGATTAGCGCAAGGGCACAACTGCAGCTACTTTTGTGGGAATTTATTACTTAGGTACTTTAGGGTAACCGTTATAATGGCGGGACCACATCCTGAATTCGATCGATTTATATTGCATTATTTAGTACTGAATTTGTACTATTTGGTACCTGTTGTAAAAAAATTTGTACCTCTTCTATTTCAAAGTTATATTCAATCAGTCTGGTCCCGCCATTATAACGTTATAATGGCGGAACCAGTCCTGAATTCTGTCCATATTCTGTCGATACATATTCCATTATTTAGTACCGAATTTGTACTATTTGGTACCTCTTGTAAAAAAATTTGTACCTCCTCCGTTTCAAAATTATACTTCAAACAGTCTGGTCCCGCCATTATAACGTTATAATGGCGGAACCAGGTCCTGAATTCGATCGATTCATATTGCATTATTTAGTACTGAATTTGTACTATTTGGTACCTGTTGTAAAAAAAATTGTACCTCTTCCATTTCAAAATTATACATCTAATAGTCTGGTCCCGCCATTATAACGTTATAATGGCGGAACCAGGTCCTGAATTCTGTCCATATTCTGATGATTCATATTGCATTATTTAGTACCAAATTTGTACTATTTGGTACCTCTTGTAAAAAAAATTGTACCTATTCCATTTCAAAATTATTAAAAAAAATATGGTTCAAATGGTCTGG
Source organism: Thaumatotibia leucotreta (assembly GCA_025490895.1). Classification (NCBI taxonomy): domain Eukaryota; kingdom Metazoa; phylum Arthropoda; class Insecta; order Lepidoptera; family Tortricidae; genus Thaumatotibia; species Thaumatotibia leucotreta. The sequence continues at coordinate 15,424 of JALPQI010025900.1, read as the reverse complement.
CGGAACCAGACTATTTCAAATATAATTTTGAAATAAAAAAGGTACAATTTTTTTTACAAGAGGTACCAAATAGTACAAATTCGGTACTAAATAATGCAATATGAATCGACAAAATATGGACAGAATTCAGGACCTGGTTCCGCCATTATAACGTTATAATGGCGGGACCAGACTATTTGCAGTATAATTTTGAAATGGAAGAGGTACAATTTTTTTTACAACAGGTACCAAATAGTACAAATTCAGTACTAAATAATGCAATATGAATCGATCGAATTCAGGACCTGGTTCCGCCATTATAACGTTATAATGGCGGGACCAGACTGTTTGAAGTATAATTTTGAAATGGAGGAGGTACAATTTTTTTTACAAGAGGTACCAAATAGTACAAATTCGGTACTAAATAATGCAATATGAATCGACAGAATATGGACAGAATTCAGGACTGGTTCCGCCATTATAACGTTATAATGGCGGGACCAGACTGATTGAATATAACTTTGAAATAGAAAAGGTACAAATTTTTTTACAACAGGTACCAAATAGTACAAATTCAGTACTAAATAATGCAATATGAATCGATCGAATTCAGGATCTGGTCCCGCCATTATAACGGTTACACTTTAGGTACCTAAACAAAATATTGATCTACTTACTAGTTACTACTTACACATCTAATTTTAGTAAAAGCCCACATAGTTACTCCTATTACCTTCAGTAGGTTGCAGAAATGCATTATCTACTTTGTGACTGAATTCTTCTATTTGTTTAATAGTTTGTAATGATATGAAATGTATCTATAGGTATCATCTCCAATGAAGTACCTATTTACTTGTCCAGGTCCCACATTTTGATCAGAAGGTCAAGTTTGGTAAATTTAGGTAAATAGGTTGTTATAGCTAACTTGGTATGCATAGCATGCGTAGTATTAATTACCTTTAATTCTGACGTAGTCATATTTATCAAATTATCACCTACACTGCTATTGCATGAGAATCATGGGACCATATGGTCGCTGTGGCCATCAACCATATCCAAAGACATAAATGGACAGTTTGTCGTTACAGTTGGAATGGGTCGGCGTTCCGACGCCGGGGCAGCCTTGCGCCGCGGAGGGGGCACTCCCGCGCAGGCCGCGCAACCTGCTGCCTCCGGCGCGCCTCCAGTGCCTCGCTCGCCACCACCGCGAATGATTATGCTCACTAGCCTCACTGAATAACAGCTCTGTGATCAAATACTGAGTAAAACACACGAATAAACTGTTAAGTCGAGTGAAGTGTTGGTGTTTACCAGTGATGCAACCACGGAAGTGAAAAAACGAGGTAATCATTATAAACGTGAGTATAATAAGAATGTGTCCTACAATTAACATCAGCTTCAAGGACGACCATGAATTATATCTAACTTTACTAAGATACGCATATACGCAGATTACAAAATACAAAACAAATAAAGAGGCTTTCTTAACTGCCACAAATAACACTGAATGAGCTAAAGAAGTTGCGTACGAGTTATTTGTATCTTGCATAACAAACCATAACAGTGGAGTATAACACTGGATCATAACTCGATCAGATTTCGATATTTTCCAAGTAATGGAGTTGACTAAGATTTAAAACCGTTGAGGTAATGATCAATGACATCATTTCATGACAAGTTCGCACTCCACCCACAACACACGTGCATAAAGGTTATGTTCAACCAATCAGGCTCAGATCTGTGTAGGTACTAAATAATATCATTTATTTTTTATAGTACCTAAGTAGTAGTAGTATAGTACTAGTAGTTTTTAGTAGTTTGTTTAATAGTTTTGTTTTTAATAGTACTAATGCTAGAATTACTAAAGAAAATAATGTAGCATTAGTGCACAATAATAGTTTTAAAAATGTATAATTCCAATTTATCTTGTACCTGCATAAGATACTTGTTTACCAAATTAACTTAAACAATTTGAAATTTAACATTGAAGAAGAGTTGGTATGTTAAGTATGTATATTTTCCCCACAAATAAATATTACCTAACCCAGGTTTCACAGGAATTTCTTGATAGGAGGTAGCTGCCTTACACGTAAAGTAGGAATAAAAAAGCTTTACCGAAATCTTACAGTGTGTGGTAACGTTGAACAGGAAAAAATAACAAAAAGATTCTCTTAAAAATAAAAAAGGTACCAAATGTATGGTTTTTCTTTAAGTCTATATTATATGTAGAGATAACCGATCCAACATTTTAAATAAATTAGTCACTCTTCTAACCTTTGATCCATGGGTCATATATATATCAAAAACTCATTAATTTTTATAGAACTTTTTGAATAAAAACTATTTTGAACATAATTTAGTATTGAAACGGCCTACCCGTTTTTGCCCACTTCTGAACCCTACACTGAGCATGACTCGCCATGCTTCTGGCCTGTTTTGTACGAGTATTTATGTGCGAGTTATTTATGTATCAATTAAGTACATTTTAGCGAACTTATTCAATCGATATGTCATATTTACTTCTAGAATTGACCTCTTGGTAACTTCCACAACAGATAGATATTTAATGATTCAGAATCGGTAGGCAATGGACTGTAAATATTTAATGTTTCCCTTGAACGCTTTTCAATTTCTCTCCTACGCCCGTCACTGCGCTCAGTGAGCTTCCGCGAGGGCGGAAAATTCTTGTAGTCGTACGGCACACTGCTTACTGCTCACCAAGTTATGATCCTTATTGATCGAAATCAATTATGGCCTCCATAGCTCAGACGGTTGTGTCCCTGCCTTCGAAACTGCAGAGGTCTGTGGTACGAATCCCAGGAGGGAAACTTGTTTGTCTAAGTAGCTATGGTTGTTTTCTACGCATTTAAGTATTTATATGCATCTATTTATTATATATATCACAGCCTAGTAACCACCACGCAATAATTTAGTTTACCGTGGGACGAAGTCGACTTGTGTAAGAATGTCCCATTATATTTGATTAATTATCTTTCGAGCACAGAATACTAAAAAAAATACACCTTTCGTGACTAAATCCCATATGAATGCCTAGGTAAATGATGTAGAGCATAACTTGCTTTTTATTTTTATTTCCTTACTTATTCATAATGTGATAACTTATCACAGATCGTTAAGTCATAATCATAATACAAGTGTATAGTACAAGATGATGAGTGGTAAGGAGAGCGGCTTCTAAATTGAAGATTGAGTTCCATCTCAACTTGATGCATTAAAATACTCGGATCCTATATGTAGAGTGCACTGCAAGAAGTTTGCCAACTTAGGTATACATGAAACTGTTTTCTGGGTACCTGTAGCATTTAATAAATAAATTCGAATTGTATTGAATGTCCTTGGTTATCTGAAAAGGTATTAGATATTTATAAGTGCAACCTTTCAATGCAGAAAAACGTCTTCAGGAAACTCGCACAATTTCCTCAATATTCTATAAGGGTAGAAAATAATAACCAGAACCAATGTAAGTTGAGACCTATAGATACCCAGTAGTGAAGTGAGACGTACAAAAAGTTTGTATGTTTGGATCTTATTACGATATTTATAAAAATTGGTAGGCTGATAGAGTCAATGATGCTTAGCAAGATGCACCACACCGCGGCACTGTATGCACACATGCACGGCACCGCGCCGTGTGGTGACGGCAGTGAGAATACATTTGTCACCACCCCAACTCCTCCTGCGGGTGTCGTAAGAGTCGACTAAGGGATTGAAGTGTCACTGACCATTCTACAAGATTGATGATGGGCAGCAGCGTCATCATTACTGCGATCGCCAATCCGCTTGCCCAGCGTGGCGATTATGGGCATTTACCTCCTAATGCGTCTATACGCATAGTTAATAGGAGAGGCCTACGTGCAGAAGTGGACTATCACAGGGTGATGATGATGATGATGATGATACGTATTAATCTCGCCGATAAAGTGGTAGAATAAAAAGTAGAAAAAAAAATTTCGCGTACCGCTCCTAGTAGTATAATGGGGACGATTTTTTATTTTGCTGTTGAATATGGTGAAACAAGTCCTTCAAAATAAATAAGGGTATCATGAAAAGTTTTTCTAAAGTCAATAGTTTCGGAAATAATTGTTCCAGAAGAAAAGGCTTAGAATACTTTATAATAAAAACTATTAGGCACATAATCGGCTTAGCCGGTTTTGAATAACTACGGAACCCTACACTGAGCATGGCCCGACATGCTCTTTGCCGGTTTATTATTCCCAATAATGTGTAGTAACTTAGGTATTCGGGTATTGTATTGTATTGTATTGTATCCTGGCCATTTTTTTCCGCAACTCGACATCAAACGTGCCTATTTTGCGTGGTCCCAACGCTGGCCTCCGTATTCGGGTAACAAGAAAGGAAAATTCCATACATGGGCCGTTTTGAAAAAAGGTCAAAATTTTTTCGTTGTCTTATTTTGTGTCCGTGTCCCTAAAAAACGTGACAAAGTTGTGATTTTTATATGAGAAGATGTTTTGTTTTAAATTTTTGATGTTTGGATTAAAATCTAGCGTGAAAAAAACCAAGTGCACCGGATTTTTTTATTTCGACTTAGTACCTAGTCGAAACAGCCGTGTGGCGACGCCAGTAAGAATACATTTGTCACCACCCCAACTCTTCCTGCGGGTGTCGTAAGAGTCGACTAAGGGATTGAAGTGTCACTGACCATTCTACTAGATTGATGATGGGCAGCAGCGTCATCATAGTGGACACATTACTGCGATCGCCAATCCGCTTGCCCAGCGTGGCGATTATGGGCATTGACCTCCTAATGGGTCTATACGCATAGTAATAGGAGAGGCCTACGTCCAGCAGTGGACTAACATAGGCTGCTGATGATGATTAGTCGAAACAGCAACTAAAACCGTGACAGAGTGGTATGAAACAAGACAACGAAAAGAATTTTGACCCGAAATGTGTCGGATCTTTCTCAGTATTAATTAATCTACTACTCCAATTTTTATCAACATCGATGACTTGTTCCAAAAGTACGAACTTATTGAGAATTGTTCAACTATGGGTTTAGGTTTTCGTTTAGAAAAAACTGAATAAAAGCGTCGTGATTTGGGTAACACGGGCAAATGCACACTACACCGGCATCGGCGGCGTGGGCATCGGGCAGCTAGACGTACAGCTGGGTGCGAGTGTTTCTACATGAGTGACTCCGCGTTTCGGAATCGGTGGAGCACAAAGCCTGTCGTTAGGCAACGACTTCTTAAAATTATATTAATTTAGGAATCGGTGTGTTTCTATGCGATTTATTACGCGTTTTTATGGTCCATCACCACTTTATTTACCGTTTTATAAAAGCAAACGAGGCTATTATGCCAGAATAGCAGACAAACATGAGTCTGCTACAAGATAATCGAAAATGACTCCACTATTTATACGCAGTTCGTCAATAATTTGGGAATGGTAATGACTTGATTGTTGCGACTGAATAATCGCATAAGGACTGTTCATTTTACTAAGCGGACACACTTAAACGTCTATTATACATCGATTTTAAAATCGATCGATGAACAGTTTACAGCCATGAAATTAGCAAAGCCATCTTTTTCAATTGATATATGTTTGCTTTTTAAGTATCCATTACTATATCTGATAAGACATATTCAATTTGATGATCGTAAATTGATTCTGCACAATGGTGTACAGAAAAATATTCACTGTGAAAGATTGCAAATATCTAGGAAATTTTAAGTCGACGTTATACTAAATCATTAAACAATTTAGAGAGTGTCATATGCTTGAAGATTTACCGAAGTCTAAACACAGAAATCTTAGTTGCATACCTTAAAATTGGCTATTGAACTTTACGTCGTTTCACTAAAAAAGTATGGAATTTTTGCATTTTGGTGGCCCACAAAAGGTACCTAAAATATGATAGTAATGACATTACCGCAGTCCTAATACTGTCATGCTATCGTAGAAGAGTATGTGCCTGAGTAGAAAATCATAAAAAAAAACAATTTCGGGAAGAACGCCCTTGCTTGGCAGGCAATTTGATTATATGGTCTTTTAACTGCTTCCTATTTCGCAACAGGGCCAAGTTAGCGGGGATATTTATAGAAAATATTGCATCCAAAATCGGTTTTTTGATGTCTATCGAAGACATAGTATCTCTCACCAGTTATTTTGGTCTGATTTGGCAAGGGCACATCATAAGGGTCAGACATTAGAGCTATTTAATTAAATAATCATAGAATTTGTTTAAAAAGACGACATCCGTAAAATTGTCTTCATCTTCATCCTATATAAGGTCCTAATTTATTAGATGCAGATATTTTTACAGCTGATAGTACTCGGTCTCTGGAGTATATTAAACCTTGAAACATTATAGCTTTTACAATGTTTTTTTGAAGAAAACGGAAAAACAAATTTGCTACGTAAAAACACCCTGTTTATGTGATTATTAAATGAAAACTCATTGAACAGATTCTAGTACCTCTTTTACGTACCACTTAACTGGAACTGGCCACTTCACGTCGATAAATTAAATACTTGATTGTCAATGTCATGTTATTTTCCGTTGGATTGTGTCGTTTGATGACATGACAGACAGTGTTATTGTGACATGTGATAATGCACATGATGATTTTTTAGGCGAAATTATAATTATTTTTTTTTGTTAGGAAAATGAAATCGAAAAAGTTACATGAAAAGATTTCTTAATTTATCATCATCATCATCATCATCAGCCAATTGACGTCCACTGCTGGACATAGGCCTCCCCCAGAGAGTTCCACAAAGATCGGTCGTGAGCTGTCCGCATACATTGGACACCCGCAACCTTTACCAGGTCGTCGCTCCATCTTAATTTATATTTAAAGTTAATTATTTTAATGTAAAGTATCATGTGTTAAAATATCTGCAACTAATAAATTAAGACCTTATAGAGCGGTAATGGCCTATTGTGAAGATACACTTAAGAAACGATAGACGAAAAACTAAATCATTGAAAAAATTCAAACGTGTATAGTTCGCAAATAGTTGTAAAATGTCAAAATGTAGTTTGCAGAACATAAGTTTCGTGGCCAAACAGTAGTCTAAAAATGTAGTTGCCGATAATTAATATATTAAATTGAGACATTACTTATTAATTGACTATTTTTAGTTAAATAATATTTCACAAATAAAAATAAAATATGATAAAAGAAAAAATATTTTCGTGAGGTTTTTCGTGTCCGCTTAGTAAAATGAACAGTCCTTAGAACTTTCCGAATAGGTATTGCCATTGCCATGTGGTTTTCAACTAAAATTAAATGACCTATGTAGGTACGTTTATCCTTGTCCTATCATCAAAACAGGTTACTATGGTTTTCTTCTATAATTACGTATATATACAATGTGCCCATGAGGAAAGGGAAAAAATACAACAGCGGATTTCTGACCAAATTTAAAGTTAAAAATGTCATATGAAGTTTTCTGGATTCAGTCTATTTTAAGAGAAAATTAGATTTTTTCTTATAACCGTTTTAGAGCGTTAGTTAGTTAGTTAGTTATCCTGGGCTTTTTCCGCAACTCGACAACCATCGTGCCTTTTTTGCGTGATAGCGAGGTAGCCCTATTCCAACCATCCAAGCTCCTCCACGAAACTCAGTGTATGTTTCAGGTTGCTAAATGCCTCCTTTAGTGTATGTGGAGTCCCCAAGTGCCTACTCCTGTATACCTCTACCTGTTTACAATTTAGAAGAATGTGTTTTGCTGTTTCCTCCTCTTCCATGCAGGCCCTGCACATAGGGCTATCTGTTTTGCCCATATTGTGCAGATGTTTGTTTAATGTGTTGTGTCCCGTGATCAATCCTACTATTTTCCTCAGTTTGTGTCTGGGCGTTCGTAGTAGGGTTTTAGTGAGTTTACAGTTCAATTCGGGTAGTACTTCTTTGGTCTGTCTGCAGGAAACCAGATCGTTCCAGCATTTATTGTGGAGATGTCGGTGATATAGACCGAGTTGGTTTCGTATGTATGATAAAGGTAGTGGTATGATGGGTTCCGGTCCGTACGACGGTGTCTCTGATCCTTTTCTCGCCAGTTCATCCGCTGCATCGTTTCCTCTTGAGCCACTGTGTCCTTTTATCCATTGTATAGTCACTTTGTTCCCTTCTTTGCTTTCCTCCATGAGGCAGCTGTGACATTCTAATATAAGTTCTGAGGTGAATTTGTTACTTTGTAGCGCTTGCAGCACTGATTTACTGTCTGACAGTATTAGTATATTTTCATTTTTGGTTTTTCGTCTCCTCAGTGCCTTGCAGGCTTCTATTATTCCTACACATTCCGTCTGGAACACTGTGCTATGTTCTCCTAGAGGTCTCGAAATGTGCATGTTAAGGTCTTCTGAGAAGACTCCACATCCGGTACCTTCATTTGTTTTTGAGCCATCTGTAAATATTCTTAGGTGTGTTTGATTCAGTCCTTCCTTCTGATCCTCTGTTAACGATATGGCATAATCTTTCCAGAAGATCATCGTCTTTGGTACTTTGTCAATAGGTGCCTCAAGTATTGGCATACTAGAGATCATCTTGTCATAGATCTTTTTGTGTGCCGAGCTGAGGTTTGACCATAAGTTCAGGTTTTTAAGCCGAAGCGCTGTGGCGGCCGCTTCTTTCTGTATGTGCATATGTAACGGTAGCAGTCCTAGCATTATTTCCAGTGCTGCAGTCGGAGTGGTTCTCATGCAGCCTGTGGTTGCCACACATGCTAGTCTTTGTATCTTGCTTAGTTTATTTATTGTGGTGGTTTGCTGTGTGCGAGGCCACCACACAACCGAGCCATAGCTGATCATCGGCAATATGACCATTTTGTATAGCCACAGTATTATGTGAGGTGCTAGGCCCCATCTCTTGCCCACCATCCTTCGGCATTGCCAAAAGGTTACTGTAGCTCTGTTCAGTTTATTGTCCAAATGTTTGCCCCAGTTGAGTTTGTCATCCAGGGTTATTCCTAGGTATTTAACTTCCTTTGAAAGCGTTAGTTTCGTTCCGAAGAGAGTTGGCATTTCGTAGCTACCCAACTTTCTTCTATGTGTGAAGAGCATTGCATCTGTCTTTTTTGGGTTTACCGATAGGTCATTCTCCCTGCACCATTTCTCCACTATCCTTAGTGCAGATTGTGTCAGGTCACATAATGTGCTTATTATCAAGCCGCTGACTAATATCACTAGGTCATCAGCGTATGCTATAGTCATAAAATGTCTGTTATTTAGTTCCTTTACTAGATCGTTCACTACCAGGTTCCAGAGTAGTGGTGATAGTACTCCTCCCTGGGGGCATCCTCTCATAACGAGTGCCTGGTGTTCTTTGTTGTCAGACAGTATTACTACTCTCTGTTTGAGCATGTTCATGATCCATTCTGTTATAAGGTGGTTTGTTCCGTGTCTTTGTAGCGCTAACTGAATGCTGCTAAAGTTGGTTTTGTCAAAGGCCCCTTCTATATCGATAAAGGTGCCGAGGCAAGAGTTTTTCCTCTCCAGTGCGTTTTCTATATTGCTCACTACAGCATGAAGGGCTGAGTCTGTTGATTTGCCTTGACTATAGGCGTGTTGGTTTGGATGTATTGTTATGTTCTTAAGAGCCGTATCCTTCAGTTCTCTGTCGCACAATCTTTCTAGAGTTTTTAATAAGAAGGATGTGAGGCTTATTGGCCTGAATGACTTGGAGTCCGAATAGTCAGTCTTGCCGGGTTTTGGTAGGAAGATAACTTTTACTTCCCTCCATTTGTGTGGTATGTATCTCAATGCTATGCAACTGCAGAGTATATTTGATACCTGTTCCATTAGTTTTAGGCCTCCCCATTTTAGTAGTGCTGGGAAGATTCCGTCTGTGCCTGGCGACTTATAGCTTTCAAAACTATTCACAGCCCATATTGTTTTGTTAATTTCTGTTATGCGTTCCGCTGTCTCCCACTCAGTCTCAGTTGGGTAGTATTCCGTTGTTTGTTCGTCTTGGTCTTGTTTGTTTACTACTCTTCATCCCGGGAAGTGTGTTTCCACCATTAGCCGTTCCGTTTCAGCTGGAGTGGTGGTAGTGGTGTTGTCCAGTCTCCGCAGGGTGCCTAGTAGCTGTTTCGGTTGATCTGCGAGGATCTTCCTTGTTCTGTTTGCATGCGTTGTCGTGGATATGTTGTCACAGAATTTCCGCCATGAGAGGGATTTTCTGTATCTTAGTCTTTTTTTGAAGTCTGATTTGGCCGTCTTGTAAGCGTCCCAATCATCGTCAGATCTTGTGTTCATTGCTCTGTTCAAGAGTCGTCTCATTTTTGTTCTCAATCGTTCCAACTCCGGTCCCCACCAGCCGTTGTTGTTTTTCCTAGCCGGTGGTGTCGATAGTGGACATGTGTTTTCAAAGCTGTCAGTTATGTTTGTAGTAAGTGAGTTTACCTGTTTCTCCAACTCCCTTGTATTGTTAGGTCTGTAAGTTTGTGTATTTTTTAGTTTACCTTCGACAAGTTCCCTATACGCCGGTATATCCGTGCGTCTTGGGTTTCTTCTTGGCGTTATTGTGTGGGTGTCAGCAGTTAGGTCGTACCGTATCCATCTGTGGTCGGAGCAGGATAACTCTTCCGACACGTGCCAGTTGGATATATGTTGCGCAGCCAGACCTGTGCTTAGAGTAATGTCAATTATAGTGTTACATCTACGAGTGACAAAAGTTGGTTTAGATCCTGTGTTTAATATATCTAGGTTAGTAGTCATTAGGTATTCCACTAGTTCGTTACCTCTTTTGTTGTTTGTTTCCATTCCCCATAGGTTGTGGTGGCCGTTGCAGTCAGCGGATATGACCAGCTCGAGCCTTTCATGTTCACAGTAGCGTATGAGGTCGTTCAGCTCCGCTGGAGGTGGATCATCCTCTGCCGCCATGTACGCGGTCGCCAGTACTATCTCCGGCAGCTTTGAGTTTTGTGTTCTGAGAAATTTTATGGCACACACGTCTCTGGAACAGAATTGAGTTAGTGGTTGTGCCATAATGTTTCGGGATATATATATGCATGTTCTAGGTTTACAATGTGTATTATAGAAAATATTACCTCCGGTGTTACAAAGGCCGTTTATGCGTGTGTTTCTGATCCACGGCTCCTGGATCAGGGCTATCGATGGTTGGTTAACCTCCAGCCATTTTCGAAGTTGAGCCGTTGCAGATTCGCTGTGCTGGAGGTTAACCTGTAGTATTTTACATTGGGAAGGCGCCATCAGAGGGTGTTCCCCCCGCCTTCCCCTTTAGGTCCAGGAGACTAATTCCTTTCGGAAGGCCGTCCTCGTCGTCGGATTCCAGCAGTATGCCTTCCTCTTCGTCCGAGTTCCGCGCTTCCTCTGTTTCCATTGCAGAGGGGGTGCTCGCCTTGGGTGCGATGGTTGGCGCTTTTTCCTCCCCTCCTGCCGTGGTGGTCTCCTCCTTGGTCTGTTTCTCAGGCGGGGAATCCCTGAAGCGTCCTCCGGCATGATGGAAACGGATGTAGATTGTCCCACACATGTAGTTCAACCTTCTTCCCTTTTCCATCATGGTAGGCACGATGTCTTCAGGTATTCCCACCAAGAGTAAGGTATTCCCTTTTTTCTTGAGGGGTGTCGCATGTTGCAGCGTCCATTTCCTCACCATGGCCCACGGGTTCTGGAAGTTGAGGACCCGGCCGACCTTGGTGAGATCCGTTTCTAGCGACGGTATCAGGATGCCGCACCTCACGCTCCGGACCATCTCATCCTCCCTCCTTCCGATGAGATGGTCTCTGTTCGCCAGGGCAGCACTCTCCAGCCACTTCATCAGCCAAGCCTTGGTGTTCGTGTCCTGGCACCACAGTTTCAGGTACCCGTCCACCAGGCTTGGCTTACCTGCAAACGCTGGGGCCTCCGTTACCGCGTCCAGATCGGTGTCCAGGGCCGCTTGGAAAATAGCGTCCCCGATCTTCTTTTCCACCTCCTCAGCGTCCTGCTTTGTCAGCCTGCCCGTGCGCACGTTTGTGATCGCAACCGTCAGGTCTGACGCCGCCGCCGCTGCGTAGGTGGATGGTTTTGGCCGGTCCCCGTCAGTGCATCGCCTCTTATGCTCGCCTCGGGGGGATATGGTTTCATCCAGGCGTGCCCTCTTGGCTATCCCCTCTGGTTTCTTCGCCTGGCTCTGTTCTGCGGGTGTTGACGCTTCCCCGTCTCTCCCAGCGTCAGTCCCCTGTAGGTTTTCAGAGGCACGACTTTCCGCTTCTCTTCGCTTTTGAAGCCGCTGCCTCTTCCTCTGCGAGAGTTTCCTCCGCTGGAGTGCGTTTGTGTCGGTCTGGGCAGGCATCCCCTTGGGTTTGCACCTGATCTCCCAGCCGGGATCTATGGGCTGCTTAGAGGGTTCGACTGTTGTCGTCCCGCTCTTCACCGCCGTTGTTTGTTTTGAGGTTCCGGCTACTGGAGGCCTCATCGTCTCCGGTTTAGCCATCTTGGCTGGGGTTCCGGTTGGTACCCCTGCTTCCGATGGCTGCCCCAGCTTCAACGTTTCCTCTTTGGCCGGTCCCCCTTCTGTGCTCTTCTCCCTCCTTAGTGCTTCAGCTTTCGCCGTCTCATCTAAGGAGGAAGAAGTTTGTGTGTTTGTTTGTTTTGTTTTTTTTATTGATTTTTTTGCTTTATTCTCCATACAGTTCCCACGAGTAGCTAGGGATGTACTAGGTCCATCCGCGCAGAGCCCCGCTTGCGCAGATAAGGCAAAGATTCAACAGGTAGTTGCCCAATACCTGAGGCCACCGTTCGCGACTGGTCTCACCACCAGCCATGCATCTCTCAGCACGGTGAACACCTTAGATTGGTATGGGAGGACTTTTATATTTTGTATAATAGATACTTAAATATGTAGACTTACATGTATTTAATAACATCCGGCGGGTTGGGAGTGCCACATCACCGTTAGGAGCGTCGCCCGCGCCGGATGCCGCCCTCATACTCAGCTACTAGTGGCCTGGGGTAGAATGGTAGATAATGCGACGCCCATTGACCACTAGCATTGCCCAGGGAGTACGATCAACCCCTGGTTGACTCCATACGGACAAGGACGTGTATGATGACTTGAGGTGCAGGCCAATATCCCAGCGTCGCATACCTGAGAGTACCCGCTCACCTCCACTCCCCCAGGCGTTTTAGAGCGTTACGCTATGATAAACTCATTTTAGGAAACGATTTTATCAATATGTTGTCTTAGTCTTGTCACACTTAATTGACAGACAAATAAACAAAAATATTTTCAATTAGGTACCTAGCAAATGTAAAAGAAAAACTTTAAAGTGCATTTTTTGCGATAGTTTGATATAATCCTTTTATTGTGTATTAAGGCATTCAAAACAACCAAAAATAGCTAAAAAAAACTAAAAATTTTTTTTTTTTGCAGATTTGAACAAAACTCATTTAACATTTTTTGCTTCTTTTAGGATTTTTCCTTTTCCTCATGGGCACCTTGTATATTGCTCTGTGCCGGACCGGATCATTTATCTGAGGTACCTACTACAAGAATATAATTATATTATGTATTGAGGTGGATTGTTGTGTGCATAAGCTCGGTTTTATGCTTATTTGAAAGCGTTTTGAAAGAAAGTATATGCAATAGGTATATACTTAAATATTACCTTACTCCTTAATATTGAACGTTGCATTGGTTTTCAGGCTGCCTAAGTACACGTTTGGTATTTTGGACTCCCTTACTATGTTTTACCGCAGTGCCATTTATTTCTTCTGTTTTGTGGACTCTACGAGTACATGATATATTATCTTAGCGCTCCACGTTCCCATTTATTACCGCAGACAGCAGCAGAGCACTAGCTTATACCTATCTCATATACTCGTACGTATCGTAAAACAACCCAACTATTATCGTACTTGTCCAAAAGCTCCCAACCGTGGTAAAAACTATTTATATCGAATACTTATTATCTTCGATTAGGTGTACCTTATTGACGCAGGTTTTGGCAATATCTCCTCGAGTTTTGATACTAGTTTTTTTTATTCAATATATACTTAATGAAATACGTTAAAAATCTACGTTGATGTGACTTTGGAAACTAGGAACACTGAGTTAAAATTAACGAAAACACATAATTATGTTTTTACTATTCGTCAGTTGAAAATAATAAAAAAAATAACTATCCTGCTAACTTACATTATTTCATTGTCACGCACTTTTGCAGAACACTATCTTGGTTTAATGACCGATTTAAAACTTGAAACCTGAAGTTCACATACTTTGTTTGTTAAAGTTATTGATATTTATTAGTAGTAACGTAAAATAGTTATTTGTTATACAAGGGTGCAAAGTTGTATTTTACCCGCGAGTATGAAATTCGAGGTTCTAAAATAGAATCCTGAGCGCAGCGAGTGTTTTAACATACGAGAAGTAAAATACATTTGCACCCGTGTGTAACACAAAACTTTTCCCCTCACTATAGCGAGGAAACTCAAAAAAGGTAATTATTTGTTCACATTACAATCATCATCGGGTTAGTGATAATAATTTTACAAATGCAAGATAAATATTTAATGCAAGATTTTGTCGCAGTAAACTTACCACGAAAAAGTAAACGCAGCACGATTTTAACACATTCCTGTAGTTGCACACCAACGCCAATGCATTATTAAATCATTCTCATTCATTATTTTTACAAAATTATAACAGAACACCCTGAAAGTTGTTTAGTTTACTATTTTTATGCGTGTTCGAGTCAGTAAATAAAGATTATAACCTATAATATTCTTTGACAATGTTGACGTTGACATTTTCTGCGTTTTGTGATTGCATCTAGTCAGCTTATCATCATTCACTAAAACAATTGTTACTTATGGAATTTTAGGATTTATATGTTAAAATCATCATATTATATAAAGGTTTGTATTTTACACTAAATTCTCAAACAAATTATTTAATTATCATTATATGGAACAATTTCCATGAGCATTTTACGTTTTGTTATTCCAAAACCAAGGTCATTACTTTGCCACACAAGTGAATAATATGCGTTTTTACACGTTCGTATTAAAGGATAAACGAGCACTTTACGAGCTAGTGAGGGGAAAATATATCTGCGAACATGTTTCACGATATGTGTTAAAGACGTCAAATGCTATGGACAATTGGACAGTCAGTCATATTTTATACCATTTTTTACTTTAAACTGAAGATTGGTATAGGTACAGTTACAATTAGCGATTTTCCTAAGGTGAGAAGTAAATGGCAGTCTAAATTATAAATAGTTTATCCTTCTCTTTGCAAACTTGCCCCGTTTATTAAATTCATTATCATTACTTAATGCAAGTAGGAACATGTGAGAACTAAAACTTAAAGTATTAAAATATGAGCACCATTCTATTATATTGCCTTTTTTATCAGAGACAATAAGTAATGCCGCAATGAAATGTCTGGCATCATAATTTCGTTGGTCAAAATCTAGTTGTGACACACGCTTTCAAAATATA
>JALPQI010025899.1:0-14749 GCA_025490895.1 Thaumatotibia leucotreta | reverse complement strand
AGATCTCGAAAATGTATGACAGTTGTTATATTCAAAGAATTATCCTCCAACTTCTAATCGTTAAGGAGTTATACCTTTCGTCATCAGCTCACCAACATGAGACTATGACCACCTAAAGGCAAATACTCAAATAGCTTCCAAAATACATGAACTATGTTATATCTAAAGAATTATCCCCCAACTCCTAATCTCTAAGGAGTTGTACCTTCCATCATCAGCTCACCGTCATGAAAGGATGACCACCTAAAGGCAAATACTCAAATAGCTTCCAAAATACACGAAATATGTTTTATTTAAAGAATTATCCCCCAACTCCTAATTTCTAAGGAGTTGTACCTTCCATCATCAGCTCACCGACATAAAAGGATGACCACCTAAATGCAAATACTCGAATAGCTTCCAAAATACATGAAATATGTTATACTTAAAGAATTATCCCCCAACTCCTAATTGCTAAGGAGTTGTACCTTCCATCATCAGATCACCAACTTAAAACGTTCATGACTAGACGCAAATACTTGATTAATCTTCGAAAATAAATGAAAAATGTGATGTGTGCCTACAATATTTGAAGAGTTCCCTCGATTTCTTCAGGATCCCATCATCAGATCTGAATTCGGTGACAATGGGACCAACTAGAAGGTATACCCTTTAAAACAAAAAAAGAATTTTTCAAATCGGTCCACGCGTCCTCGAGTAATCGGGGAACATACATAAAAAAAAAAAAAAGATTTCGACGAATTGTAAACCTCCTCCTTTTTGAAGTCGGTTAAAAATATTATGAATAGTGGGCTTGTAAAATAAATACTTTAAAATAAAACAATAGCTGTTTTCGAATAATTACGGAAGCCTATACTGAGCATGGCCCGACATGCTCTTGGCCGGTTTTTTTATTCCTAAGGAACACGTACCTACAGGTATTTATTTGAAATGAATACTAAATACAGAGTAAAAAAATCTACAATGTCGTTTTTGACTAGGAAAATACTTAAATGAATGTGCCATTTATGCATTTTATACTTCCAAATTAAATAAATAAATTAAATATCTGCCAATTTCAAATTATTATCAATATTAAAATAAATGTCAAATCATGAACTGAACATTAGTTCAAGGATTGATTAGTAAACAATGTATAGTGTTTTACTTGAACTTGTAAAGTTCAGCAATTCATGTATAAATATTTATAAACATTTTTAACCAATAAGAAAAACAATAGTAATTTAAACACAAATTATTTCGCTAACATTATTTCTGATTACGTAGGTAGTCACGATACTGTATTGCTGCACTACGGACCCCGAAGAATTACCGTTTCGTACGTATTAAAGAGGATTAAAACGTAAGGCAGTGAAACATAAGCCTGGCTTAATAAGGTGGGCCGGGTTTATCATAGTTCCTTGTTATTACTATGTTAATAAAGCCTTTAGATAGACCCGCGTTAAGGCACGGAACTTGTTCATAATTCATATTGCAAGGAAAAATTGAGAAACGTTAAAATGGTATACCGTATAAAACTATTTATGTAAGTATGTATAGTTCGTGAAATATAAATTGGTAGCTTTTTACCTTCATTATAGTAAAAATAAACAAATGGTCAAAGGTGCCTAGCCTTGTAAGGGATTGCATATACCCGAGAAATTTGACCGGTGGTAGCTAAGACCGAGTGGCCGAGGGGTACAGGCATCAGCCGCGAAAGCTGAGTAAGTGGGTTCGATCCCCACCTCGGACATAGGTGATCTTGGTCGTTTTTCTTTGGTATATGATATCTAATATTTATAAAAATAAACATTCAATTTATATTTCTCGATCTATAACTGTTATGGACTACTGTTTTTTCATACAAAAGACTAAATTACCATAAAGTAACCGATTATATTACATTATTTTTTATTATTAAAGCCTATATAGTGTCCCACTGCTGGGCAAAGGCCTCCCCCCTAAGTCTCCAATCGTCCCGGTTTTGTGCAATCTGTGGCCAGCCGTTGAGATGCGCGTCCAGGTCATCCCTCCACCTCCTCCTGGGTCGGCCAGCTGCTCGCCTGTCTTGTGGCATCCATTCCGTGGCTACTTTAGCCCACCTATCTGGGTGCATGCGGCAGACATGGCCGGCCCAGTCCCATTTAAGCTTGGCGGTCTTGACTCCAACATCAGCAATACGGGTTTTGGAGCGCAGCGTGGTGTTTCTATTTATATATATGATAATATATCTTATCATCTTCCTAGCGTTATCCCGGCCTTTTGCCAGGGTCTGCTGTCCTACTTCCATTCCTCCGCTTTGTGCGATCCAGAGAATCTTCCACTGTTAGTCCGTTTACGCTCATGTCAGCCTTCATACACAACCTCCGTCTCCGTCTAGTCAGCCTTCGTAGCCTAGTTGGTAGTGACCCTGCCTACGAAACTGGAGGTTCCGGGTTCTAGTCCCGGCGAGGGCAATATTTGTGTATTTATTTATCACAAATATTTGTTCCTTGGTCATATCTGTCTATGTATTAAAGTATGTATATGTATCTATCTATTATGTATATCGTCGCTTGGTGCCTACATCAAAAGCCTTAATTGAGCTTACCGTGGGAACAAGTCGATTTGTCCCAAGAGAAGAAGTATGATGTCCCAAGATATTTATTTATTTATGTATTAAAAACATTTGTAGTCTTCGCTTTTTTGTCTGTCGCGAGGTCGGGGTCATCAAAGGCTAGGTTAAGGAATTTTAAATTTTGTTTCCTATACAGTCGAGCGTCCTAAGAAAAAATTCGACGAAACACCTAAACATTAGCTATTATGAATATTATGATGTATTCAGAACAATAAAATCTTTCGAAATATAATTGTACATAATGTATAATCATTATTTCTATTATTTTGTCACAAATATAGCCTCTGATAAGTAAATTGTACTATCTTAGGACAGGTAATTGAAAACAAAGACAATTTATAGGATGGTGCCTAACTTTAATAATCAATAGGGGCTTATATATTAACAAAGGGATACCTTGAACATTCAAAGGACATATTCTCATTAAGGTCAACGCACGGGCACCTTCAATTTAGGGCCCTTAGACCGTGCCCTAATACATGTCACGCTCTGCCTGTCTCGCTTGACTCGACCCTATTTATTTTATTTTCAATCTCACAATGTTGGTTTAATCGAATAAGCAGGTGTTAGAATGAAAACTTTTTTTTATTTTCGTATTCATTGTATTCGTTTTCGTGACATTTAAGACTGTAATTATAGGAGGAACGAGGTATGGGTAACTATTACCATACCACCAGTAAGTACAGTACAGAGCTTGCACATGACAGTTACCTATGTGAGTTTAAAAACTGTGTGATTTACCTACATAGGTAGTTAAATAATATTTTTTTTGACTCATAAAACATAGGTAAGCACCGATTAACGATTCCTGTGGAATTGGTGCTTTACTCTATTTGTTATACGAGATTGACATTTAAACCATAAAAGCGTAGAAAATAAAACGCTTGTCTCGATATAGTCTATTATCAATTATATGTATTGTAGAGGTAATAGAAAAACATTATTTTCATCACACTTGCTGTCTAAGCGCGCCATTGCTTGCGCGCGTAGCGGGAGTAATAGAAAAGTGAAATTCTCTAGGGTGTAATAGAAATGTCCGTACGTCATTTAATAATATTATGTCTTAAAACTTATTTTTTGGTTGGCAAGTGTGATGAAAAACATTGTATGCATCACGGTCGGTAAGCGGAATACTAACTCGAGTCATAAAAGCCCTCCGCCTAATGGCGTCGGGCTTCTAACACTCTCGTTAGTAATTCCGTACTTACCTCCCTTGATGCACAATGTACTATTATCATAATTCTAACTTATTGACAGACAAGCGATCAAAATTCATAATAAATTACGAGTTATCTTTTTTCCACTACCTAATATCTAACGAAACTTAAAAATATTTATTTGCTCCTGTTTTGTCTGAATACTCTAAATAAATAATTTATTTGACTGAATATATTCCATAATTTTCTAAAAATAATCGATTTAGCAAAGTACGTAGTACCTACACCAATTGTATACCAAAGCACTGTTAAAATAATACCTATTAATTTACCAAAGTTTTGAAAATACCATTCAGATGGTACGTTCCTATTATTTTTTTAATATCCAAATATACAAGTACCGAAGTACATATATTATGAATATTATGATGTTGTTAGGCAGCACATATATATTAATGTTGCAAACCACAATTTGAGATTAAAATAATCTTCAACATCTCACATCATACAAAATGCAGAGGGTGGGATGCTGTTCAACCGTGTCGAATTAGTAGTTATTTAACTAGATAATATTTACTACACCCTTAGCTGGCAATGTTTAACTAAAGTATATCTTTGTGAACTCTACTAATAATCAAATTATATAAACAATTTTTTATAAATTGCCTGTATAGAAATTACTGAATAAATTATAAAATATTGTAGCAACCCCCGTGAACGTTTGTGAACTTGATCTTTTTTTTGGTATATGATATAATACCCGTATATTCATAAATATCTAGGTACTAACTTAACAAGCCGCTAAGTATTGTTTGTCCCTTTTGTTCTTATTGACATATTACGGCAATAGCAGCTTGCTAAACTAGGAGACGTTTATGAATAAGGGGGATAGTGGATAGTAGTGTGACTTCATAAAAACATAAATCAAAATATTTCATAAAATAATTTGATTTTATAATAATTTGGTTTACAAAAACTTGCACAGAAAAAAATTGTATGATTGAATTAGGCTCAGGAACCCGAATTTATAATCTCAGCAGATAGGGAAAAAAGAAAAATGAATTATCATGACAAGCGTCACTACCTTCGTCCTATTGATATATCGTAACTCGTACTATAATTGACACACATACGTGTAATGTTAATTATAAAATGACAAAGCACTATGAAATAGTATCTGCACATGCACTCCAATCCTAAAATGTTTCAAATCCGCTAAAATATACTCGGACAAAGTGACTATCATTCACTACAAGAAACTAGTATTTACGTCAATAGCGACTCTGACGATGTAATTGTAATGTAAAGAGGAAATGTGATGTCACCATCGTATTTTACCTTGAACTAGACCCTTTGCCAAAGTACTATCTATGTATTAATCTGCTATATATACTTTATATAAAAAAAGCTACTTAAATGAATTTACAGCGCATTAAAAACAAATCCTTTTTGAGATATTTATAATTTAACAAGTTCAAGGTCATCGGAAACCTACCCTGCTGTTTCTGGAAACTCGTCCTTGGCATCCATTGCTGCGATCTGAGGTGTATTTATCACATAGCCATGGAGCCACTGCCATATAAAAACAATTGCACGAACCACAGTTTAAAACAAGAAACGATCGCGCGCATGCGCCTTGCCCGTAAAACTGAATTACTGACAAGGAAGGTGTGTTTAGTAGGGACGGAAGAGATGATAGTGACCGTTGTCGATGTGATTGTTAAAAGAGGATAGATTTTTGTTCATTATTTTGATGTAATTTAATGTAACTTAAAATTTTATGAAATTGTGTACATAATTATGTCAACATTGTCCAACAGCAACGTCAATATTTATAGTTGGATTGATAGTAATAATAGCCTAGTGTAGTTACTTGGTTATACTATATACAGTCAAGGGCATAAAGATGTATACACTTTTTTACCTTATGCCATAAAAGTAAGGTGCAAAAATGTATACATATTTTTGCCCTTGACTGTACGTGTACAGATGTATTGTATAGCATACTTTATCCTTTGCTTTCGACTTTTCATCGGAACGTCCGAATTGAAATTGCTAACACAATGAACTTCAGTTTCCTTTGCACTAACGCTAATTAAGACAGCAAGAAAAGTTCTGACGTTTTCGTCAAAAACGACGACAAAATTGTTCAAAACATCTGAATATATTTTGATCATCGTACAAATGAATAATGCACTATGTACTTACATTTCACTTCAAAAACAAATGAAACTGGTCGTCAAACGGTCAGAAAACTTATGATTATTTTGAATGTGTTTTTATATTACAATCAAAACATAAGGTAAATAACTGCTGTACAAAATCCGTATTGTGCGTATGAATTACAATTTCACTACGATAATTTCGCAGAGATTACAATCAAGTTAAATACGTCAAAACCTCTACGATGAAATCAAATAAAAAACTAACCAGATTATTATCTTCATTCAATCTATTGCATTATTGTCTAATGTTCCTTCCGCCAGCGGAAGTTGACGTTATCGACTTTTCCCCGCACTAGCGTCGCGAGCGCACCGCCACGCTACAGCGCGTGCGGCACTAGTCAGTTATGGAAATGAGAAGTGATTTATCAAAGGTGTTTATTTCCATTTCGCTAGCCTTTTAAAAGTAAACTTAAAGCTGTGGAAAGTAGGGTTTTAATTTGATTTGTATCACAATAAGACTTAATATTTTTTGAAACAATGTTCTTCAATAAATGAACCAGACGCAATGAGTAAAATAAAAACATGGGTTAATTACAGAGCCACTGACCACTGTAACTTTAACTTAAGGTTTAAGATGCGGAATGAGAACAAACTTTCTTTCAAATTTAATTTACTTTGTTATGAGTAACGTTGTTAGTGTAGATTTACATATTTATGAATGAACTACGTTTAAAGCCAAATTATAGCGAATTATTATTTATATACCACTGCTTTGAAAAAAAAAGTTGTAGTCATTGTATGGTGCATAATATTTATTTTATTCCAGTCCTATTGTACTTATATTTGATCATGGACCTATATATTATTTATTGACGCTTGTATATAAATATAGCTAATAGGGACGGACAAAGTAAAAATTTCAATTTATGCCACACTACTTCATAAGTGTTTAAGTAATAGTACGGTCAAATCGTATATTAAACTCGCAAAACATGTAGTAAAGCTGCATTTTTGGTATGTTATTTAGACACCATAGGGCAGTATAAAACCACATTTTGCAAGCAAAAAAAAGTTGTGCTAGCTGCGTTATACGTGAAAAACTGTGAAATTTACTGTCTATTTTTAGTTTCTGATTTTTATAAAAAAAGCCTTACGTTTTTTGACAATATGTATCAGGCAACGTTTAAAGACGAATGAATTTGTAACAAGATGAGATAACATGCATTACCGTAGGTCTTATAGTTTCAGAGATTCGAGACTTCAAATAGTACCCTGTTTTGTAAACTAGATAAAATGTTGAGTTTTGCTAACGTTTTTGGTTTCATATCGCCTTACCTAATTATGCTACGAAAAACATGAAATAATTATCTTATAGCGCAATTAATATTCTTTCATTTAAGGGTAAAATCAGGTCAGTAAACTTTGTAATTGAAAATAAAAACGCGTAATTCAAAAGGCAGTAGGCCCGCTATCTAAGTTTTTCATACAAATCGCAAGTCGTGTTGCAAAGCTGCAATTTTAGTATATTATAAAGGTGCTATAAGGACGTACAAAAATGCATATTACAAGAAAAACAAAAAAGGAACTTCGGCATAGGACGAAAAAAAACAGAAAAAATATTGGACTTCTTTTACTTTTTGACGTTTAATTAAAAAACGATTATCTTTTTGATACTAATTGCTACAAAACTTAGAAAGAATATTAAATTCGAAAGGATTTGAGCTACCTTGCATTACCCTAAATTATATAGATTTAGAGATACGACATTTCAAAATGTGCCCTTCATTAAGTTAAGAAAATAAGTGCATGTTTTGAAGCCTCGCATACCCCCAACTATAAGACTTACAGTAATTGTTATCGGCTCAATTTGTTTCAAATTTAATATAGTTATTATCTACAATTACTTTTTTCCCTTAGCGCGAACGTTTTGCCAATATTTAGTGAATAGCTTTAACGTAACCTAAAATTTGTTTATGTTTTGATTAAAGGGCACTTTGTGAAATGTCGTATCTCAAAATATATATAACTTACGGTAAAGCAACGTAGCTCAAATCCTTTCAAATTTAATGTTCTTTCTTAGTTTTATAGCAATTAGTATCAAAAAGATAATAGATTTTTAGTTAAACGTCAAAAACTAAAAAAAGTGCGAATTTTTTTCCGTTTCTTACGTCCTATGCCCAAATTATTTTTTTGTTTTTCTTTTAATATGCATTTTCGTATATATCTATACCTAAGGCCTTTATAATATACCAAAATTGCAGCTTTGCAACTCGACTTGCGATTTGTATGAAAAACTTAGATAGCGGGCCTCCTGCCTTTGGAATTTCGGGTTCATACTTTCAACTACAAAGTTCACTGACCTAATTTTACCCTTAAATTAAAGAATATTAAGTGCGCTATAAGGTCATTATTGCATGTTTTTCGTAGCATAATTAGGTGAGGCGATATTAAGTCGAAAACGTTAGCAAAACACAAAATTTTATCTAGTTTACAAAAAGGGGTACTTTTTAAAGTCTCGAATCTCTGAAACTATAAGACCTACGGTAATGCATGTTAGCTCAACTTGTTGGAAATTTATTAGTCTTTAAACGTTTAGTTACATATGGTATCAAAACACGTAAGGTTTTTTCAATAAAAATCAGAAACTAAAAAATGGCCGTAAATTTCGCAGTTTTTCACGTACTACCCAGCTAGCACAACTTTTTTTTGCTTGCAAAATATGGTTTTATACTATCCTATGGTGTCTAAACAACATACCAAAAATGCAGCGAAACTACTTGATTTGCGAGTTTAGGGTAAAATTATGTACGATTTGACCGTACTATAACTGCTAAACTAGAAAAAAAAAAGTAATAGCATGAAACGGTACCGAAGATTTCCGCTAAAAATACGGTGCAAAACGGTACTTAAATATTTGCTGAGCAATGAAATTTTAACTTGAAAGTAAATATGGAGTAGTTCCTTAATAATAACATTATTAACACAAATTACTTGTTTTATTTTTTAGGGTTTCGTAGCAAAAATGGCAAAAACGGAACCCTTATAGTTTCGCCATGTCCATCTGTCCGCAGCATAGCTCGGTGGCCGTATACTAGAAATCTGCAATTTGGTACAGGTTTACATATTAATCATGCCAACAAAGTGGTACAGTTAAAAGTAGAAAAATATTTTGAAGTGGTGCTGGAGTTTTTTTCTAAAGTTAATATTTTCGGACATAATCGCTTCAGAAGAAAAAAAAATGTGTCCCCCCGTCTAACTTTTTATCCAAAAACTATGAAAAAATCATGAATATGAGCATAATCGGCCAAGCCGTTTTTTAATAACTACGGAACCCTACACTGAGCATGGCCCGACATGCTCTTGGCCGGTTCTTTTCAGGGTTCCGTAGCCAAAATGGCAAAAACGGAACCCTTATAGATTCGTCATGTCCGTCTGTCCGTCTGTCCGTCTGTCACAGCCAATTTACTCGGAAACTATAAATGCTACAGTAACGAAATTTGATAAGAATATGTGTTGTATGAACCGCTACAGGATTATGATACTAAATTAAAACCATTGGGGTGGGGGCCCTCCATACATGTAACTGAGGGATAGAATTTTTGTTTAGTTGTATATAAGCGTATTGGGTATTAATAGAAAGGTCTTTGTAAATGATATGAAGGTTTATAAATCTTATTTTTACTTAAGCAAATCGTTTTCGAGATATCAGCTCTCAAAGTCTGAAAAATGTGTCCCCCCCCCCTCTATTTCTTAAACTACGCGATATAAAATTCTAAAAAAAATATATGTTATGCACATTAATAAACTATATCAACGATTTTTGGTTTGATCAAATTATATCCTATAGTTTTTGAGGTAGGTTGATTTAACTGTATTTTTAATAATAAATTGATAATGGTACGGAACCCTTCGCGCGCGAGTCCGACTCGCACTTGGCCGGTTTTTTTATTTCTATTCGCTTATTCTTGATAGTCTAAGCAGCTAGCTACTGTTGTTCAAATGAGTCTGTTTGCACATAACATTGTTAAATAATCGATTAGTACAGTAAAATCGTACTAAAGAAGATTTATAATATATAATATAGGTACATTATAATACCCGTATGAACATTAACCATAAATGCAAAATAGCTCACTGACCATAACATATTCGTAATGGGTACGCGGGGCCAATTCATGTACAGTCACGTCTAATAATATGTATACATTTCGGAACATATGTCAAGGGCATAGGGATCAAAATCGTATACATATTACTAGAGCCGACTGTACCTAAAATATTCTTCTTCTCAGTCCATTATTATGGAACGAAGCGCTAGTTACTTTATGTTTTTTTGCATTTATTAACTAAATTTAACATTATTGAGTTCCTATTTAATATCAAAATGTAAAATACACAAAAATTCCCTATTTTAAAGTATGTATCTATAGTCTCCATGTCTACTGAATTATAGATACTTAGAAGCACCTATAATGTTTGGTTTATCAGTCATGAGAACTATCTTCTGTATAAAATATCCTAACAGAAAATGAGTCACAATTTTCTCAGCAAACGTAAGACATCTGTTTAAACAAGGTAAGCTATTACAAACAGCTAACGACACAAATATATACAACATGAAACTAGTTGATGAATTGAACTGGCTGTATTTTGTGTTACACATAAAATATAAAGAACTATCATAGAATTTAAACATGCTGTCAAATGTATGACGTTTCAGTAGGCTTAGCACATGATTGGTGCGACAGTATGTCGCCGCGAGATAGATCCCCCGTCCTTTACTAGCTATATTAACAAAAGAGGGACGGATAGTCTATCTCGCGGCGAGATACTGTCGCGCCAATCCTGTGCTAAGCATAGGTCAGGATAGGACAAAAAGTCCCACAAAAATTCACACACATCTTGTGATTATTTCTTGTTAACAGTCAGATTTTGGATGAATTATGTATTTTATAGTAATCATTTAAAAATCCTCGATTAAACTTATTCATCAAACAAAAAAAAATTTTTTTCCCCCTGGCATATAATAGAGAGAGCAGCTAATAAATATTTGAATATTTGAATTTTATTCGGGTATCGGTGAAACAGGCCCTTAATGTAGTAAATGTGTAGGTATGTGATACTACCTAAGCCTTGTAAAACCAGCGCCTCGGCTTCTTACTTAATATGGTAAATAGATCTAAATAGAACACATCCTTCAACTGGTCTTTAAAATTATCTACGTGTATTACACCTACATAAAAATTAGGGTCGTTCAAAGATAAGCCACGCACGAGCTTTATTTATCACAGCGCTATAAATTGTATCATTATTTTAATGTTTAAAACGGTGTCACTCCTCATACTCGTACAAAATCAGTTGTCATTGCGGACATAAAATATTTGTAGATCTCGTTATGTCATGATAAACCTTGAAATGTGATAATAAGTGTATAAATATAAATTTACTTATAGAATAACTAAGTATCATTCACATAGTGTAAACATGATTCAATATAGATTTTTCATCACACTTGCTGTCTAAGCGCGCCATTGCTTGCGTGCGTAGCGGGAGTAATAGAAGTGTCTGTACGTCATTTATAGTACATTACTATATATAATGCTTTTCTCAAACATGCAATGAAATGAAACAAAAAAATGTATCTTCTTTCTAAGAAATTATAAGTCAACTAAAAAAATTAAATTATAAGTAACTAAGTCTTTGAAACACAACAAAAGTCAAATACGACACCGACACCTCATTTTTTTTTTAAGATTGACCTGTTTGAATTTTGCAAATTTTAAATTAAAAAAAGCGGTATTAGACGACGCGGTCGGTTGGGTCCAATTAATCGCATGCAGTGATCGGGGCCGACGGATCGCGCCGTATAATACTGCTTTTTAAATATTATTTTGAGTAGTTATTGTACATTTATTTTAAATAATATAATTTAAATACATAATTATAACTGCAAAAATTTGCCAATCATTTTTTTTATACTAATATTACTTACAGATAATTATTGGCTAAAAGCCAAGATGCCAGGTCACAACCCTATGTCAAATGAAAATTAAAAAAGAGGTACTTGCCGGCCTAGGCCGGCAACGAGCTACTTCCCGGCCACTTTTTAGGCACGTAACTACAGCATTTCATTGCATGTTTGAGAAAATAATATTATGTCTTGAAACTTATCTTTATGTCGGCAAGTGAGATGAAAAACATTGTATGCATCACGGTCGGTAAGCGGAATACTAACTCGAGTCATAAAAGCCCTCTGCCTAACGGCGTCGGGCTTCTAACACTCTCGTTAGTGATTCCGTACTTACCTCCCTTGATGCACAATGTACTATTTCATCACACTTGCTGTCTAAGCGCGCCATTGCTTGCATGCGTAGCGGGAGTAATAGAAAAGTGAAAATCCCTAGGGAATAAAAGAAATGTCTGTACGTCATTGAATAATATTTTGCCTTAAAATTTTTTTGTCCGCAAGTGTAATGAAAAACATTGTATGCATCACGGTCGGTAAGCGGAATACTAACTCGTTAATAATTCCGTACTTACCTCCCTTGATGCACAATGTACAGTCGACAAAAAAGTCTCCTTTACAGCTCACAAGTGCAAACATCTTACCACGGATGCGCGATACACATAGAAACTCGGTTGCAACGAACGCTCATGCCGTCGCGTGACGCGCCAGCATGAGCGTGTTTGCACGTGCACGTTTGCACGTGTTTGCACGTGTTTGCAGCGTGTTTGCACTTGTGAGCTGTAAAGGAGACTTTTTTGTCGACTATTAAACCTCGTTGTAATATTTCTTGCTGGATCATCAGGTTACTCAAACAGTAAGGATAACGGAACGAATGTTTTTTATACATTTAAATTGTCAAAAAAACATCACAATTAAACCATATTAAGAAAATTGCAATAATGTGATATATTATTGACGTCATGAAACAAAGCTATTATAGCAATACAATATGAGAGAAAATAAAACAGTAGAACGAATGATGTTGACGATTTTTATGATACAGGCTATTGTATAAAAAAATGAATAATTATGTTGAACTACTGTGTTATTAAAATGTATATTACACTAACTGCTTAACACATAATATTATGTACACTGTACAGCACCAAAACTGAAAGATGGAGTATTACCACGTATTACACAATTTTAGGTATATTAGCGCCCACGTATCAATTTCGTATGGAAGTGCGAACGTTTGGTTCAATTCTAATGTATACTGTACATCATTTGTATATTTCATAAGCAAGTAATTTTTATACACATGCCAGATAATTGAGTTCCCAGGGGTGCATGTGGGCTGTCGTATAACCCCCGTATTCATAAACGTTTGCTAACTTAACAGGCCGCTAATAGTCGTTTGTCCCTTTTGCTCTTATGGACACAATGTTAAGATCGAAAGGGACAAACAATTATTAGCGGCTTGTTAAGTTAGCAAACGTTTATGAATAAGGGGGTAAGTATACATCAGATTTTGGGTACAGTTCAGTGGGTTTTCTTACAGCGCAGATTATTATTTTACAAATTAAAAAGCACCTACATAATTATGTTAGGTAGCCTCGTGTTCTACGTAAATACTTTATAAATGTCTGTACACTGTGGTTTAAAATACAAATCGCCTGAACTATGCTTAAAACAGTGTCATTCACTCTATGGGATATCAGGTTATCCCCATTGTACTCTGTAATCTCCAATAATAACTAATTACGTACGTTAATTTACGACGTAATTACAATGACATGTCTGACACGGCTTATCTTCTGATCAATGTTTACCTACTAATTGATTTGAACATTGTATGGATACTAATAATGAGTTTTGGGTCAGATATCACGCCAGGCATCTAATTAATTGGATTACAAATTCCTCCTTACGAGCATGGTGATTTTAAGGAAAACGTGTCTTGATCCGTCGTCATTTTAATTAAGTACCT
This sequence comes from Thaumatotibia leucotreta, assembly GCA_025490895.1. NCBI lineage: Eukaryota > Metazoa > Arthropoda > Insecta > Lepidoptera > Tortricidae > Thaumatotibia > Thaumatotibia leucotreta. The sequence continues at coordinate 894 of JALPQI010025899.1, read as the reverse complement.
TATTTTTTATATTTTTTTTGTAAACTTTATAATTTATGCACATAAATGAAATCTAACTAATCTAACCCATCTAACATATATCTTAGATTGGCTCTTGTGACATCATACCGATGATGCTGGCGGCATTTCCTCGCTGTATCGCAATACTGATGCGTTATGCGGAAACCGGCAGCTCTTCGGTCTTCAGTTTCATCAACCAGACGTTTTGCGATTTCCGCAAACAATGTGCAGACGCTGGGGCCCTAAAGTTTCTACTCCAAACGGTACAAAATCATAGTCATTGCTAAGGCCCTTATATTTATTACATTTTAATAATTCGGCATTTTCAGACGCAGCAGCCACCTTAAACGTAGTTCGTTGAAGATGGGACGGTGCCAGAGTGTCTACACAAGTATATAGCACCCCTCACCAACATCCATCTCATGCTCCAAGGAGGCAAAGACATACCATCAGGTCTCTTACCATCATCTCTGATAATACCAGTAGGCTTGAGAAGAGCAGGTACATATTTAATGGTGGCAAGAGACCTGTAGATTATGTCGTTAAGCGTCGTATGTCTGGAAATATGGCCTGCGCTTTTTTGACAACTAGTCTGTGGTGTCCCAACTGTCCCAGTCGGTCCACGTCTGTGCCACTGCCACAACAGCATATTAAGTGAGGACTACATACCGTGGCCCCGAGTCTCAGGCCGGTTGCGAATTTTGTAATTAGTGCTCCCAAACTTTTGTAAAACCTCATCTAAATTACGCACCTAAAGTTCGCGTTGCAAGGTAAATTAATGAATTTTGTAACTATATCATATAATCTGTGTGCCAACCTATTTATGTATAATCGTTTTTAAATGGAGTTAACATCCTGTTTTATGCACATTTTCTCTTTCCGTCCAACCCAAAA
>JALPQI010025898.1:0-17241 GCA_025490895.1 Thaumatotibia leucotreta | reverse complement strand
GAGGGATATGAAGTTAGTCTACACTACATCAATATTATGTTAATTAAAAGTATCTTATACCTATTTACTAGGTACATCACTGATTGATCAAATCAGAATATGTAATCACTAATCATACGTCAGCCTAATGCAAAGCAGAAATGTCGGAGTCACTAGAACTACGGATCACGGCAAAACTTCGACATGTGTGTATAATTGTGTATCCAGCAGGCTTAGCACATGATTGGTGCGACAGTATGTCGCCGCGAGATAGATCTCCCGTCCTTCTCTAGCTATATTAACAAAAGAGGGACGGATAGACTATCTCGCGGCGAGATACTGTCGCACCAATCATGTGCTTAGCATACAGGTATTTATGTTACAAGTTACAACAAACCTTCATGTTACCTTGTAAAACGAAGCAAAGCATTGCAGGCAAGGAGGTTGGAACTCTTAGGGCGCCTATAGAGAGACGGTGTGACTGACAAAACCCGTGCCGCGCATATGCGTTTTACGCATATGTGCTGTCAGTACCTCTCGGGACGTCATGGGTATATAAACTATAAAAATATACCAAGAATGCCACATTGCTCTGTAATCTGGTGCAGGAACCAGTCTACGTACGTTAATAAACAAAATTCAAACGTTTCCTATAACAGGTAAGTAAAAAAAGTTATATTAAATTCAATATAAAATTAGTATGGGCGAGAGACATAGTGAAGAGACACGACGCTGAATTTGTTATCGATAGTCTATGTAAACTCTTACAACTAAACGGTGTTAGTAGAAATTCAAAATTTGTTCCCGAGTTACGGACGTTTCCTATGTATAAGTAAGTATAATTATGTGTATTTCTCTATTTAAGTACATACAGGGTGTTTTTTTTTCGACCGTTCAAATTCTACGTAGTGAATGTATAGGTCATACTGACCAACTTTTACTATGGGGACAAAGTCGAAATCGCGAAAAAAAAATCAGCTGTTCCATACATTTCGGCCGGCGTAATGCCGCCAATTTGTATGAAACAGCTGATTTTTTTATTCGTCGCCTAGCACCCATAGTACAAGCTTTGCTTAGTTCGGGGCTAGGTTGATTTGTATGAGACTGTCCCCCAAACATTTATTTATTTATTTATATTTAGCAATAATATAATATTTATCTAGAGTGCAGACAATGAAGCAACTGTACAAAAACATATAGTTTAAGAAATTCTGCCTTAATTTTTAGATATCCTATAGAACCATGTGTCAGAGAACGCTGGATAACGGCGACTGGAAAGTTGAACTGGGTCGCGTTTTATAAAGTTACAATTTACAATTTCGCTGTTTGCCTCTCTAACGCACGCACATATTGGCTAAAAAGAGAGGCAAACAGCGAAATTGTTAATTGTAACTTTATAAAACGCGACCCTGGTTTCCGCAAAAACACGACACAATTTGTTCGGACCACTTCCAAAATGACTGTTTTGTAAAAACAAATCCAAGATCTATATTGTCATCCAATGCCTGTCAAACTTTAAAACTTCATCCTGCGTTTGACAAGGTAAGTTAGCATTGCTAAATAATTTTATTATGTTTTATAAGTAAAGTACCTTTAAAATAAAATATATAGAAAGATGCCTAGGCAGGGTGAGAGAAAGCTAGAGAATTTCATAGCGTACTCTTTTTTACACACTTATTTTAACCGCGATAGAGAGAGATGGTTATAACAAGATCATCTGCTCATGAATTGCGCAAAATGGCGTCACTCTTGAAATGCATGGATGATGGATGCTACTTTGTATCATTGCTCCGTTTCTCTATAACGCACGCACATATTGGCTAGAAAGAGAGGCAAACAGCGAAATTGTTAATTGTAACTTTATAAAACGCGACCCTGGTTTCCGCAAAAACACGACACAATTTGTTCGGACCACTTCCAAAATGACTGTTTTCTAAAAACAAATCCAAGATCTATATTGTCATCCAATGCCTGTCCAACTTTAAAACTTCATCCTGCGTTTGACAAGGTAAGTTAGCATTGCTAAATAATTTTATTATGTTTTATAAGTAAAGTACCTTTTAAAGGATTTCTGATGTTATCTGTTAATACATATTAATTTAAGTATGTAATTTCCAGGTGTTTCTTGTCCCAAGTAACCCATCTGATAATCTTTCAAGAACACGTAAAACTGTACAATTTACGAATTTAAAAATATCTTTATTCATTTATCCATCTAGTTAATCTGTCCTCATATATTATACCTAAATTACCTAACCATCTAAACTCCTTACAGTTGATCGTTTCATTGTAGTTCCCATTTATAGTTACAATTTTAATTTAAGCACCTATGATATACCTACATTTTCTTTTTCGTTTTATAACGTAATATAAGTAGATATAGTTTGCACACCTTGAACAAACAAACCAATGCAAAGGTAACATATATAACTAGACAGAGGTTAAACAACGGTCTTAAGACCGCCTGTTGTTTAACCTCTGTCTAGCCTTACCCTTAACACTTGTTGTTTAACTTTAACCTTAAAGCTAACAACTTAATGTAAGTAGGTACTTATTGTAGATATAAATTCAAATAAATGTATAAATTTTACTGTTTTTATATCATTCATAACGACATCATTTTAGTGAGATTTTTAAAATTAGAATGTTTGAATAGCTTTTTTCGAGTAACATTTTTAGTCAAATAACTGTTGGTTTTAATTTTTCGATAAAAATATCGAGCCATACCACAACACTATTTACATTAACATGTCAAAATTACCTGACACGGTCGATTTCTATGAAAATGACAGCCAAGGCCGCCTCTATCTCTAAGGTTACACACTAAAGAGGTCCGTGCTCTGTGATTGCAGGCTTTTTACCCCTGCAGCTGACAGCCAATATGGCCAGACATTTTGCTTCAAGCCATTATACTCTTTATTACCAGAACACTATGCCCTACAAACGCGAAGCCATCCAGACAGCCTGAAAGTTACTTGCAATTTACGACCCTATTCTCTTCGGCATAAGTTTGTCAGTGTCCAGACGATTTTTCTAGATTATTCTCCCATTTGTTAACGACACGCTGTCTGATCCTTGATAGCGCCTTTCTAGTTGACCGCGTTCGATATTTCAAGCGACTAGAAAGACCTCAGAACTAAAGCGACCTAAATAAAATTAAAAGTTTACGCGAATCTAGGTTGTAAGTGTTGGACCATGGGAACTACAATTGTGTGAAATTGAAAATTAGCTTGCGTCTTTCGGTTTTTGGAGGCAGGGAATATGAGCAGGTATTATGCAATTTTCAAGTGGATTTTTGCTTTTGTATGAAAAGATTTAGCATTTTCCGACAGATTGCGAGAGTAAAAATATTTGTTGGATCACTTTTTAGTCCATATTTACTTTTCTTTCGGAATGTAAGAATAAAACATTCGTAGTTATTGTAATTTAAATCGTTATTAAAAATACATTCTATCAAACATGCAATGAAATGTTGTCATTATGTATCTAAAAATAGGCTCGGAAGTATCCCATTCAGGGCTTGGGAAAGAAGAGTATTGTAATGAAATTTCATACAAACATTGCAGGCCTAAGCCAGTAAAGTAATCGATTTGTTGTTATTAGTTCAATTCGGTGGTAACAATTTTAATAGCCTAGTTCCGATTATACGTGTTTTGTTTATTAAATAAATAGATTGTTTTTTCCTTTTTTCATCACTGCCTTAGAAAGCCAATTTTGGATTGATTGAATGTAGAAAAATGTTAATTACGACGATTAGGCGTATTCTCCTTAGCCATTCCCTACGAATTGCCGAAGAAAACCGAATAATTTCGTGACTAGACTTTCTGTTAAATATCTGTTCTTATCTGGCCTAAGGGGACTAGGTCAAACTTTAATTATGCAGTCGTGGGCTGAATAACTAACTATTGAGCGGCCGAGACGGTTATCTCTCGTAGTACAAGAAGTTGTGTTTGTTGCGACTTTGCTTGTCTTGTCACCCGACAGGTATTCTCATTCTCAATCGATTACAGCCCTAGGCCACCCTACAACCATGTATTATAATTACTACATGTACTATATCTGTATTTATATAAAATCAAATTTATGTTTCGTTTTTAACTAATGCATGTTGTTGCTGTACGATCGATGTTACAAAACTATTATTTGAAAAAAAAAGTGCCGCTGAGTTTCTTGCTCTTTCGTTTAACGATTCAAAAGCGCTCGTTGCTGGTTGCTACAAGATAACCGAAAATGACTCCACTATTTATACGCAGTTCGTCAATAATTTGGGAATGGTAATGACACTAATTACTTGATTTGTGCGACGGAATAATCGCATAGAACTATTATCAAACCGGAATCAGAAAGGGATTGGAAAGTACTGTTGACACAACAAATGACACTTCATTTACCTAGAAAAGAGTTGTTTATAGATGTAGTGAGTGATTAGATTAATTAATCTATTGTTGTAAGTCTCGGCACTTAAACTAGGAATATATTAATATTACTATGAATATATCCTAGATTGACGTATACACTGATGTGTCAACAGTACTTTCGAATCCCATTCTAATCGCGGTTTGATAATACCCACTATTTATATCGCAGGAAATACCCATCTATGCCTACCTACACACGGAAGAAACTACCGATACCAATCTACCCCATTCTCTTTCGATTCGATTTTCACGCGAAACAACGTCAATTGGGGCTCTTCAGTTAATCAATCTTCGGGTATGCGGCAGCGGTGACCTTCGGGAAACACTTCTGACGAGATTACCTGAGACTACATTCTGTTTTACATACAACGTTGTCTAGACAGTCTTGAGTCTTGGTACTAGCTATTGGGGCGTCTACGAGTTGATAAGAAAAACTCAACAGTTCTAAGTAACGGATTATATTTCATTTGTACTTGATCAGAAAATAGTAACAGTGCAGTGTAATTTATTGTGAAACATAAATTATAGTACATTGTGCATCAAGGGAGGTAAAGTAGGAGGAGGGCTTTTATGACTCGAGTTAGTATTCCGCTTACCGACCGTGATGCAAACAATGTTTTTCATCACACTTGCCGACAAAAATATAAGTTTTAATACATAATATTATTAAATGACATAGTGATATTTCTATTACTCCCTAGGGAATTTCACTTTTCTATTACTCCCGCTACGCACACCAGCAATGGCGCGCTTAGACAGGAAGTGTGATGAAAAGGTAGATTACGAAATTTATAAAGTCTTCATAAGGTCGTCTATCTTGTGGGTGTACGTACTGTACGTCCTACACTGCCCTTGCAAAACCTTTCACTCGAACACTTTTCGACCCCATCAGCCATCGGCTCTGCGTTTTTTTATACACGGTGCCCATGAGGAAGGGGAAAAAAATCAACAGCGGATTTCTGACCAAATTTGAAGTTAAAAATGTCATATGAAGTTTTCTGGAATGAGTCTATTTTAAGAGAAAATTATATTTTTTCCTAAAACCGTTTTAGCCCGTTACGCTATGATAAACGCATTTTAGGAAACGATTTTGTTACCATGTTGTCTTAGTCCTGTCACACTTAATTGACAGACATCAAATGAACAAATAAAATCTTTAATTACGTAGCTAATAAAAAAAAAACTTTTAAAGTGCATTTTTCGCGATAGTTTCATTAATAAAATCCTTTTTTTGTGTATTGAGGCATTCAAAACATCAAAAAAAAAAACTAAAAAAAAATTTTTTTTTTGCAGATTTGACCAAAACTCACTTAACATTTTTTGCTTCTTTTAGTCTCAGGAATATGCTGTTAAAATTTTTCCCTTTCCTCACGGGCACCTTGTATTTACTTGTAATTCAGGATCTTTGAACGAAAAATATTTTAGATTTAATTAACGCGAATCATTTTTAAGCTTTTCTAAAAAAAAAAACGAAATCAGTAACACGAACAGTTCAAATTCATAAAGCTTATATTGTGTATCCTACGAGTAAGCGATGATTACAAATAAATTTATAATTAATATTTTCTTCGGTTACCGCGAGGATTACTCATGAAATAAAACTATGAAAACGGATAAACTCGCGACCACGAACCCTGTAAAGTGTTCGAAACGTCGGAATGAAGTTAAAATTAGTTAATATACGCGAGTTTATCCGTTTTCATAGTTTTATTTCAAATTTATAATTATTTAGATTAACATATTGCGAAAGTACAACTCAAATTATTTATTAACTAAATATTTTGATTTGTACTTTTTTTAATTTTTCTCCAGTAGTCACACTACTTAATACTATATAAATTATAAATATTAGATGTCATATACCAAAGAAAAACGACCAAGATCACCTATGTCCGAGGTGGGGATCGAACCCACGTACTCAGCTTTCGCGGCTGATGCCTGTACCCCTCGGCCACTCGGTCTTAGCAACCACCGGTCAAATTTCTCGGGTATATGCAATCCCTTACAAGGCCAGGCGCCTTTGACCATTCTCTGAGGGTAAATAGGAGGTGCAGGCATGTATTGCTTACCCTCAGAGAATGGTCAAAGGCGCCTGGCCTTGTAAGGGATTGCATATACCCGAGAAATTTGACCGGTGGTTGCTAAGACCGAGTGGCCGAGGGGTACAGGCATCAGCCGCGAAAGCTGAGTACGTGGGTTCGATCCCCACCTCGGACATAGGTGATCTTGGTCGTTTTTCTTTGGTATATGACATCTAATATTTATAATTTATTTAGATTACTTTTTTGATGAACAAATCAATACATGTCCATTGTCCAATATACCTATTTCGGTAATCTAATTGACGTACTAAAAATAACAATGGTATAAAACAAACACGACCTATAACACAGACACTAGAAAATGGATCCACCCTAATAGGGTTCCGCCGGACAAAGACACGACAGCCTGAAATCTTAGCCATCTAAACGACATATATCTATGACACCTTCGACAAACGAAACTGAACCTTATAACCATAAACTAAGACCTATTATTATATGTGATGTTATTCACATGTGACTTTTGGTATGAAAGCAGTGATCCCAAGTTATTATTGTGTCCTATTTGCGTGAAAAAGGCACTTTTATTCGTAATTCAGTGACACATACATCCTTATACAAATATGCGTCGTTTGATAAATCACTTTTTCTTTAATCTGATATTCGGGTTGCCACGAACATTTTTCATCGTTCGATCGTCATTTGTCTCTTTTACACTTGCGCAAAAGAATTACCTATCCACTCACTTGCTTTGATTTTTGCGATAGACTCTATATATATGTAAAATAAGAGTGATGACATGTAAAAAAAAGCTACATGAAGCAAGTGAGTGGCTAAGGAGAGGGCTATGTTCGGAGTTTCTCTGCGTGTTCGAATCAGAAATGAGGAGATCCGTAGGCGAACTAAAGTTACTGACATAGCCCTCCGGATAGTCCGGATTAGCAAGCTGACGTGGCAATGGGCAGGCCACATTGCACGCAGAGTAGATAGTCGATGGGGTCGAAAAGTGACCTCGGCTAGGCAAACGCAGCGTAGGACGTCCACCCATAAGATGGACAGACGACGTTATGAAGGTCGCTGGAACACGCTGGATGCAGGTCGCATCTAACCGGTACATGTGGAGGTCCAGAGGGGAGGCCTATGTTCAGCAGTGGACGTCTTATGGCTGAGATGATGATGATGATGATGATGAAAAGAATGACCAAATAAGTTTAACGCCAAGCCATGTCACAACAAGTGCGTGTTCAGCACGTGCGCGTGCCCGCGGCGTGGAGTGCGCGTTGTAACGTATGAAAAGTCATATTAGATGTCACACCGCTTGCGTGATGTGCGCGTGCGTGTGACGTGCAAGCGGTGTGCCATCTACTTTGACATTTCCGACGTTACAACGTGCACGCCTGGTGTGGCTTAGCCGTTACGTCTAAATTTAATAATTTAAAAAATAAGTATAGATTTTTATAGCTGTTTTTATCAAGTACTCATTAAGACCAAGGTAACAAGTTCAAACTTCATGCGGTTACGTCGCCTCGTGGTCATAGTATAAACAAGTTAAGTATAATTTAGTCCAAATGTGCCTTTGATTTTTTTTTAGAACTGTATTTTTTATACATAAATTAAACCTAACTGACCCAACTGGGTCAAACTCAAAATCATGTTATGAGTCTTTCCGCTGGACATTTTAAAAGTTAAGGGCTATGAGAGTTAATTTTCTAATTAAATCCTTATTGTCATTTACATAAAAGCACTCCTTTCCTATTGAATTGTAGGATAAAAATCACGACTACACCAGTTGCTTACTATTGGCCACAGGAAGGAGGGGCTCTACAGTTCAGCTGAAAACACGCACTTTTTCTTTCCCGTGGTCGATAATTAACAGCCTGTGGACAGGTAGTAATGATTTTTATCATACAACGCAATGAAAAAGGAGTACGTCTTAATGAAGATAAGGCTTTCATGAGAAAATCAAGCTTTATAGGCCTTAAGGTTATTTTAATTAATTAATATCGACGTATAAACATTTTTGATTACTTAAATCTTGCTTAAATTTGTTGGTGTCTGACTCTGCATATAATGCAGTTTCTTGATTGCGATGTGTGTTTGCAATAATTCTTAGTCCATTATATTACCAGTACTATTTCTTATCTTGTTTAACCCATTTTGTACGAGCATTTGTATAGTTGAACATTACTCAATACGTTATTATTCTTTTTTACCCTTTATAAGGCAGAGACGATCTGGAAACCACTTATGGCACTTCAAATAAGTGTTCTATTTTCAATGAGTAAGACTGACATTCCATTCACTTTATTGAAATGTCAGCCTTATGAAGGGTTAAATTGTGTGTAATTATAAGATAATGTTAACCGATGGATGACTGTTATTGGGCTAATTTTTAATTCTTAAGAAGTAATATGTTTAGTATTATTTACGGCTGTTGTTATCCTTAATACCAATAAAATAAAATAAAATAAAAATAAATTAACTTTTAGATTGTCCACCGGAAAGACTCCGAGCATGGGTTTGCGTTTGACCGAACTATATCTAAGATTGGCCCTTGTGGCATTGTACCGAGGATTTTGGCAGCATTTTCTCGCTGTATAGAGATACTGATGCGTGCGAGCAAGTCGCCAGCTCTTCGGTCTTTAGTTATGTCAACCAGACGTTTCGCGAATTCAGCAAACAATTTGCGTGCCCTAGGGCCCTATAAACTTAAAGTTTCTACTCCTTTGCGTGTCAATTTTCAAAATCTTTCTAGTATCAGGTAGGTATATTTATTTTTCCTTTTTCGAAGACTTCATTAGTCAGTTTTCAAGTATTCATTTTCGTAAAGTAACAATGTAACTTAGACAGTTTATACGATTAATTTTCTGTAATAAATAACTTTGTCACGTCAACCTGTTGATTTAGTTTGGCAAAGATGTATAAATAATAATTAGGTACGCTAATCTCCTTAAAAATGCGTTTGGTTCACCTAGCAAACGCGATAGTGCTCGGAAAACAGCCAAGAGAAGAGTCAGTTACTATGTGGTTTAAGAAGAATTTACTCCCGCAACCCCCTCCTATTTTTTTTATAAGGGACTACTGTGTAAAGGTGCATCATCAGCATCATAATCATCAGCCTATGATAGTCCACTGCTGGACGTAGGCCTCTCCTATTAACTATGCGTATAGACGCATTAGGAGGTAAATGCCCATAATCGCCACGCTGGGCAAGCGGATTGGCGATCGCAGTAATGTGTCCACTATGATGACGCTGCTGCCCATCATCAATATTTAAACAAATATGGTCAGTGACACTTCAATCCCTTAGTCGACTCTTACGACACCCGCAGGAGGAGTTGAGGTGGTGACAAATGTATTCTTTCTGCCGCCACACGGCCACGGTGTAAAGGTGCATTTAGATCACACGAGCATTCGCTCATTCTATCCCCCACTCTACGAAATTCATTCGTTACACAAAAGGTGTTTCGACGAAATTCCTTGATTTCGTGGAGCTGGGGATAGATGCTCGTTAGGTAGACCAAACGAGCAATACACCTTTAGATCCGTCAGAACAGTATTCGTAGAATTTTTCACAACACCTATTCGAATACGGGTCTCTTCTTCCCTGCTAGGGGCGATCAAAGTGGCACTTTTCTGTTCAAGGACTTTCTATTGCCAGCCTAAAAATAATATGAAAATAAACAGTAATTATGTTCATAATTGATAAAAATTTCTTCAGAATCGATTATTTGTATAAATATTAAATATGTGATATATCTTTTATTTTTCTCATAGGTGGTGTGAAAAGCAGTATGTGTCACACGGTATCAAAATTATTTCGTATTGGGCGTTAACGCTTGAATCCTTAATTACGCTCGGGATTCCAAAGGTCTGGATTCAATTGTGGAATCCGTCGCTCCATTCAGGATTCAATATACGCCCACTTTGATCCCTTGTGACACAATCTACTATTAAAAGGTCAGCAGTGTACGTGCATGCATGTCAATTATCTGGAGTTGTAGCGTTCATGGCTTGCCATGAGGTAGGTATTTACTATAGCTTATACGAGTATATGATCTGTATTTTTGATTCCCTGTCGTAGTATAAAAAAGGCCTACGTAAAATGTTGAAAATGGAAGATTTGACTATCTAGTTGAGTCCATCCATTTTCTATAATATTTTGCTCTGACAAGTGCAGGGTTTGGAAAAGTTTTTTGAAGAGCCAACTGCAGCGTAAATCAGCTGTTCCTGAAATGTTAAAGAGCCAGCAATGTTGCTTTGGATTGTTAATGTAGTCTAATCGTATTGTTTTGAGAAACTAAAAGACTCGCGGTGCTGTTACCAATCTTTATTATTTACAATGTCTCTGGGTTTAGTTACAAATCGTGAATTATAAATGTTAATCAAATGCTGATAAAATCGCTGTTTGTTGAGTTAATACAAAACAAATAATATTATGCTTGTTACAATTTTGGTGTAATTGAAATGTTATCGTTTGATGTAGGTTCAAAGAAAGTTGTTAGGGTTTTTTTATTGATGTCGCAGTAAATAGGTATTGGTTGAATAATGTGTAAATGTTTACTTTATCATAATCCCCCGGCTTTTTAAATCCGCACTGCTGAACATAAGCAGCCTCATTGTCAGCCTCTGTATCTTAGTTGGTAGTGACCCTGCCTACGAAGCTGGAGGTTCCGACTTCGAATCCCGGGGAGGGCAATATTTGTGTTTATTTATCATAAATATTTGTTCCTTGCTCATGGCTGTCTATGTATTTAAGTATCTATATGTATCTATCTATTATATACATATATCGTCGCCTGGTACTCACATCACAGGCCTTAATTTAAGCTATTAAAAAAAACCTCAACAAAACCCGTTGCGTAGTTTTAAAGATTTTAGCATACATAGGGATACAGGAACGCCACGCTGGGAAAGCGGATTGGCGATCGCAGTAGTGTGTCTATAAACTGTTCAATATAAAGGCCCGGCCATGACATTGGTCTAATAGGCGACCAGCTTATCGAAAAACCACATGTGCGAGAGGGAGTTCCCATATCGGATTCTTGTTCCAATTTATGGAAACTCTCGCAGCTGGTCGCCTTAGACCAATATCGTGACCGGGCCTTACAACCGTGACTACTTGTCACTTGTTAGGGCACTAGAATGCCTGTTCTGAATATGTTATTGACTGGCTGAATAGCAGAGTTGGGCAAAAAGTAATATGATTACTTCTATAAATTACATTTGTACACATACAAAAGTAATCGAAAGGAGTAATCAATAATCATATTACTTTTTGCCCAACTCTGCTGAATAGAACCTTGTCGGCCTCAATTAAAAGCTTAAAAATATCACAAAGAATCGACGAATACGAGTATGAACAATAACTATGCTATTACTCGTATATTTGGTCAATACGGGGCTAAAACGTTTGTCTCTCGTGCAGATACAAACTGTATGTAATATATCACATTTGCGACTTTTTGTATGAACGTGCATACTTGTTTAGAGTAAGCGGCACATGTTCGCACGTAGATATTATTTTGGTACTTTTGCAGAAATTAGTTATGCACTTATGAATATTGCAATTAAGTATTGTGAATAACAATGGGAGACACAGCATATTGCTAAAAAGCTGTATTAAAAAAAAATGTACTAAATCCATGCTTTACCTACACAAAAAAAATCTTGAAAAACGACTACCTACATAATGCCAAGTTTTTTCAACGCTAACACAAAGGCCGATGCCTATACTAGCTATATTCGTAACATGGAAAATGTGGAAAACACTTACAAATATAAACAAAAGTTCAACTAAAAAAAACTGAATGTTATACATATGTTATTGGCCGGTACCCTGTCAGTACTAATTTAAGTATTCTGTGGTAGTACCGTCAATATCTATTAACTTCTACACTAAGTAGCTCCGACATTTTAATAAATTATCCCAGCATTTTCTCTAATCTAGCCTTGTACTGACCTCTTATATAACCAACCTCGACTATTCAGTAACAGGATTACGGAACCTTTAATCAGCTTAAAGCGATTCTTAGGTCTGTATAAGTCGGGTCAACTCGGGTCGCTTATATCCGTGGCAAAGAGTGCCTTCGATTGTAAAGGATTTGTATGAAATAATTAGTAGACCAGGTTTAGAGATATCTCTGTAATTAATCTGAATAAATTATAATAATATTCCATTCGGTTGATATTATATATTTATGCATATCAATAAACTCCTTCAACGATTTTTGGTTTGATAAAATTATCTCTTATAATTTTTGAGGTAGGTTGTTTTATTATCTTTATTCTGAAAAATACTAGAGACGGTTTACTAATGTTTGGCAAATAATTTTTCCCAAAGTATCACATCGCTAACTATTTTTCCCAAATTTTCATTTGGCAAAAATTCAATTGTCAAAACTACTTATCGCAATTTTACAGTTAGCAAGCCTTTTTGTTGGCAAGCGATTGTTTAGCAAAGAATTACATGGTCGTTTTTATTTTCCCAATATATTTTTTGGCAAATGCATCGTTTGGCGTGACATACTAATCCCAATATATTGTATGGCATATACAATATTACATCGCAACCAATTTTTCGCATAAGTCATTTCGCCGAAAGATCATATTCCAATTGAATCTTATGAAATGGTTTATTTCTCTATACAGTAATTTAGATGGAACTGACGAGGGAACGCAATGCCGAGGGAATAACAAAACAGTCGGTTCTGGCTGTATGGTCGCAGTTTCACCTAACACTCCTCCTCGCTTCGCTCGTCGTCGTACCTAACGGTGGCTCTGGGATAGTTTTTTTATGAAAATGAAAATAAAAATATAGTTTTTTTTATCCGTGGCTATGTGTGCCTTCTTAGTTACTTACCAATAAAAAATATGAATAGTGATCATCATGATGGATTTTATTTTCTCACTTCATTCATTATGATACCAATTATTCATGAAATAAATACGTTTTTTGTTCCAGGCAAGTTCAAGCCAAGGGTTGTGCAAAAAAGTACGAAATTCCTGTATTAGAATTACGAACTTTAAAATAAAATTATCACTTGCCAGGCTTTTGCTATAAGTAGATCTTGCGAAGTATCAAATTTGGCAATTTTTTTTTGGATTTTAACTTATGACAAAATAAAACATTTGCTTTATAAGCATTTGCTTAATAAAATCTTGACGAAGTGAAACTTTGCAAAATAATAATTTGACCAAATGAATAAAATGAGAAATGTAACTTTGCTAAAGATTTGTTTGGGAAATGAGACTATTGCGAAATTGCGATAAGTTTTTTGGGAAGTCATATTTGGGAAACATAATTTGCCAAATGGCAGTACACCACTAGAGACCTTTACATCTGTAAATAGTATAGGTAGATATACATAGATAGATGCAATGTTGATAAGTATAGTTTTTATTTTATTTTCTTTATGTAATATAATGTAATGTAAAAACCTTCTTTAATGCATGTTACTTTAATAAGATGTATTTACTGTTTTGAAAAAAAAATCCCGCCGAGTTTCTTACTGTATCTTCTCAGATCAGTGATGTAGGATGTAGGGTTAAAACCGGTAGTAGTTTCTTTTTTGTGTCTGACGATTCAAAAATGCTTATTACTAGGCTTACTATAATAAAGAATCATTTGATTTGATACAAAAACCGTCCTTAAGTAGGTTGGGTTCCAAAGCACCAATTTGTATACCCTTGTAGATGAATAGTGTTAGAGCCCTCATCTTTCCAATCTTCATGTATGCAGTGGAAACATGGGCCATCCTAGCCCGAGAACGACAATGAATGTCTATTCTTTCTTTTTTTTTAGGCATTCGAGATGTGGTGCTGGAGACGGATGCTCAGGATACCCTGGACGGCCAAACGCACCAATGTGCCTCTCGCAACTAAACACCAAGACTCGACTGTCTGTCATCTGTTTACGTCGCATACTCTCATACTTTGGCCACATCATGCGAAGAGGAGACGAGACTCTTGAAAAACTTGTTGTCGTTGGGGACATTGAAAGCAAAAGGGCCCGTGGCTGTTCACCAACCAGATGGTCTGACCTGGTCAAAGTAGCAACTTACTCAAGCAAATTTTACCAGGCGGTGAGGGCTACGATGGACCGGGGCCGATGGAGACAGATCATCATGCAAAAGGGTGACTATCTGAGCGTTTCAACCGCCTAATTTTGGTGGCATCATTTTTGCCGAAGTTTATATTCGTTACAATGTGCTACTTTGTCATTCGAAGGAGGCACGGTATACAAATTACGAAGTATAACATTGAGATTTTTACAAATTTCGGCAATAATGAAGCCACCAAAATTGGGCGGTTGAGACGCTCAGATATTCATCCAAAAACCATTTAGTGATCACGATCCTCGGTAATGAGGGACCGACTCAAGAGAGAGAGAGAGAGAGTAGATGATTAAAGTGTAGTATTACTAAATATAACGCCTTATTTACTCGGGTTATTCTCAGCTCGTTGAGTACTTGATACAGCGCAAGACATCCTAAAATCGGTGCCTTTCAACGGAATTCGCGCAGAATTTCTCTACAAAGCAGACAATACAGAGCAAACACAAGCGACCTCCAGACAAGTAATTTATTCAGCCGTACATTAATTACTTCTCGTTGTTTATTACTCTGAATTCTGAGAATACGAGTACGCCATCGGATATTTCGGAACAGCCATGGTGCTCAATATACAGGGTGGAAAGGGACGACGTTTCTTCCCGCTACCGACCGAGTCTACCAACCATTACGATGAACTTTCAGTATGGGACCAACATCGAAAGCGTACATGGAAAATTGACTTTTCCATACTATTGAACTAATCACTCACTTTGTATGAGGGGTTAATTTTTTTTAAATATTTCGATGTTGGTCCCATACTGAAAGTCCATCGTAATGGTTGGTAGACTCGGTCGGTAGCGGGATGGAACATCGTCCCTTTCCACCCTGTATCTGAACTTTGACAATGTGGGTGCTCTGCTCCGCTCCGCTTCAGTGGAGCCGCACCCAACATCTCTAACGCTTTGACAATAGAGGCTTGCGTAGATGTTTCTGAGCACTAACGAACTACGGTTATACTGCATATACAGGGTGTAAGTCTAATACGGGCGAAGCTCTTAACGGGTGTTAGTTTACGACATAATAAGTACATTCAAATAACATTTACTTAAAATTAGAGCAACTAAATTTTCCATAGAAAATAATTCGGCGCGTAATGTAGAGCAACATACATGAGTTAAAACTCGTTGACGGCTAATTTCAAAAGCAAATGACATAACTGCCATATCAACAATAACGTCAATAACAAATGTTCGTACCTACATTACTGCTCCGATAATCTTAAAAAAAAATCTGTGGGGTCATAATTTAAGAGTTACTTTAAAAAAACCTTGTATGATAACCAGGCATGGGATTCCCGATGGATCCGAGGATGGGCCCGTATTAGATTTACACACTGTAGATACCCTTCGTTAGTCAGAATTAAAAAAAAAATAAACTAACCGAAAAAATTGCATTGTTCTATAATCACGTAATTTTACTCGTACATCATACTCTTGGTTTTATTACCAACTTAAACCCTTAAACCTTGAGATGGCATGGTGGAGTTGAAAGGTACCCATAGTAACCCTTGTACCCGTAAACCAATTGAGCTGGAATTTGGTATGCTTTCGTAACTTTGGTGGCAAATTGATAATAAGGGCTCATGCATAAATCATGCGAGGTTTTTTCGGCTACTTTTTGACACCCTCCTCCCCCCTGGTGATGTTCGGTGAGTTTCTTGGCTACCTCCCTCCCTAGCAGTTTCACGTGTATTCCTCATTCAACTTTTAACGTTAGCTCGCCGAAATTCACAATATTTCTTAGTTTGAGTGAGGTCTCCTTGTGTACCAACTACCGTCAACTGCTGCAACTTTGCCAACCTGCTACAATTTTGCCCATTTTACAAAAACCTACTTTTCTACCAAACTGTAACATATTCTTTTCTTCTATAAATAGTAAAATTTGTAGAATTTATCTGGCAACCCATTTCAACATATTGTTTCCTGGCAACACAGGTACTTTTAAACTCAGTCGGTGTCAACGCTTAAAAAGCAACCACGTGTTTTTTCGATCTGTTCAAAACTTTTATTATAAGTGCGAAAATATCTGTTATAGCCACTTGTGGAGTACTCATATGGTAAGTAAATATGCTCTTTGCGATGCTTTATGTAGTTTTTCATGTAAATAAACTCTTTTAAGGCCAGAATGACGACGGGCAATGTTGGGAAAGGTTTCTTAGAATGTACATGTCCCAAAATTGCCTGGTCTAGGGTTGTCACTATCAAGTAGTTATATACCGTAATAAAAAAATATATGTATGAATAAAAAATTGTTTTATTAATTAAGTCTTTAGCTACTATTAACTATTTGTTATTTCAACCCTTACAATACTGAAAATTATCAAATTAATAAAAGAAATGCTATTTTTTAAATTTGTAAAATTATTGGTGTCTATTTTGTTTGGCACAACCCTAGCTACGCTTGGGACAATGTATGGAAATGCTGTAAAACACGTCACAACTATGCCTATGTCGTAAAAAAAAGACTTGCGTAGTATTTAGTGTATTCTACTGACACCTTGGCTTAGATATGGCTGCTATAACACTAAAAAGGGTTTCCATTTTTAAATTCTCCATATATTACCACAGATAATCCACTAGGCAAAGTTGAAGCTTTTGGCTACAACTTTGACTGTAACTTCAAATGTTTCTAGAAGCTAAACTATTAGTATTTGGCATACTTTGAACCCTGATACGAATGTATTTTGAA
>JALPQI010025897.1:0-13623 GCA_025490895.1 Thaumatotibia leucotreta | reverse complement strand
TGAATGATGTATGATGTGATAAAAGATCTTTAACGCCTGAAAAAACATAATCTTTGCCAAAAGTAGGCACAGTTCACGCAAGGGGTAAAAATGTTGAATTATCACCTTCCCTGTCGGCATTATGATGACTTATGCGCTTAAGCCGTCCGCACACCGGATCAGCGCTAATGATTTAATACACGATTTATTGCCTTTTTACATTTCAATTGTTTGCAGTTAGGTCACCCTTGGAATGAAAGTCACCCTATTGAATCATAGATAATCAAAGTCAGCAATACAGGGTGTTAACGGGGTCGTGATCCAAACTGTGAAAAACGTGTTAAGATGGTCTTTCTGAACAAGGTTTCCCATGGAACAAATATGAAAATCGCGAAAAAAATTTTACGGTTTTCATACCGACCGATGCGGAAGTGTTAATGATTTCCAGTATTGTTTCATAATGATGTAAACACATTCTCAAGGGATTAGTATGGATAATTGTATACATATTAATGAACTTGAACTCAATTAATTAAAAAAAAAGTACGATTTGTCTTATGGGTCCCTTGGGAAACTTTGTTCAGAAGGATCATCTTAACACGTTTTTCACAGTTTGGATCACGACCCCGTTAACACCCTGTATATGTTATGGTAAATACTTGAAGTTGAAAATCGTATACTCAGAATATTGATAATAATTTAAGTAGCATAATTTGGCATAAAACCAGCGTGACTCAAGAGACTAACCATGGCAATACCTAACAGACAAAAAAAGTTTTCACGTAAGGGAAAAAACCAAAAGGTATTTACTCGTGAATAACCCCTGACAAACAAGAAATTTATTTTAATTTACAAGGAAATCCTTCTCCAAGAATTTCTCTCTCATTTCCGACTCAACTTACATACAAGAAATATTCTAGAAACCCTCGCTCAACACAAACAGCGAGACTAATTAAGTTACCGGCTGTTCGGTTCATTTTTAATCCAGACTTCCTTGAAGATATTTCGCGAAAACTCCAGGTGGTCTGAAGCGAGGCTGCGTGACTAAGTAGGAATTATATCACACCGTAACGTAACACGGCCACGTTATGACAGTAAGAACACATTTGCCACCACCCCATCAACCTATTCCTTGGGTATTGTAAGCACGAATCGGAACCGGTTTGTTAAAAAAAATAGCTCAATATTTAAATTTTACATGCTTTATGTAGTACTCAATATTTTTAATGTATTTAACAACATTTTTGAATTACTTCATGAACAAAGAATTTTTATACCAAAGAACGAAAAAGAACAAAATAAGAAGCGTTCTTTTGTATGAAGTAAAATTCCGTATCCAATCCTTGGTTGTAAGAGCCAACTTGGTCGCTCGACCCTCACCATTCAGGCCTCACTTACGGCTCAGCTACAGACAAGCGCAAATTGCATCGCTGCAAGCATTTTAAATGTCCTTTGCTCGGTCGACACACGCGAAACGCAGTGGGTAATTATGCTAGCACGCAATGATTTTTCTAATGCTTTTCGCACTGCAATTCGCGTATGTCCGTGGCCGAGCATTGTCTTAGCGCATACGTTTGCATTTGTTTAACATGGGCGTTCCGGCTCAGGCCCCGTCGGACGCCCTGTTCGAGCGTCTACTCAGGCATTAGACTTACGATTCGGTGTGAGCGTCATCCTCGTCTCGCAGGCTAAGTGCATTACGGTGTCATTAGCATCCAAAGGACCGTATTCAAACTTCCCGTGAACGTCAAAACCTGCTCTTTACAGTGTCAGTGAACATTGAGTTTTTTTTAAGTAGGCGTTGAAGGATGAAACTTTTGAGCGATTGCAGCAGTACACTTAAGTATATTACATTTATAAATTACTGCCTAGCGGGTTGTAGTTGATAGATTCAATCAAGCTATAATATACACAAATATGTATGCGAATATGTTTTGCATATTAAGGTTCTTGTAAGAGTAACTTTATATATAGGGATATATTGGTTTATTTGCATATAGGTATACTATATAAATTACATTTTTGATTTTGTAATTCTATATACGAGTATATCTAACAATTGCATGGGCCCAAAAGTCGTTAAACAAATGTAACTCTTTTTATTATTATACGTTTTGTCATTGATAAAAATTTTAAGGTTCCTTTCGAAATAAAAACGGGTTAAAAAATATTATAAGCTACTTATAATGATAATTCTTTATTTCTGTAAGAAAATATAACATAGAATATAAGGTAAATTTATAGGAACTTTATGTTATTATGCAAGAAATATAGCAGTTTGGAAGTTTATTTTGTCTTGATCACGTAATTTTACTTGGTATTCTCTTTGGTAAAGAAAATAAGACTCGTTAATATTGTTCTTTTAAACAGTAAGTTTTATCATCTTCATTTAGAATTGTTTGTCGAGAGAAACTAAATCTCTTTGTAATGGTAATTTTGTTTTCTTCACATAAGCTAGAATTCCTTTTTGTTTTCATTTTGAATATTGTTGGCGCTTGTGATAATAATAACATGTGTAAAATAAACGTAGGTGTATTTAATAGTTTTATGAGATGATTGTCAAAAGCTTTAATTTTACTTCATTTGTCAATTGACACCTACATTTAAGAAATGAGGAAAATTCGAAATGAAATATTAATTTAAAAATTTTCATTTAATGTTCGTTCAATGAATATTTATTTCAATGAAATAAGCAATAACTAAACGCAATCATTTATAAACCTTATGTCATCAGAAATTTTAACGCATGATCCGACAGTATCGTGACACATTGCACGTAGAACTGATGGCCATTGGGGCGGAAAGTTTCTCGAATGGCGGCCACATATCGGAAGGCGCAGCGTGAGCAGGCCCACCACAAGGTGGACTGATGACCTGGTGAAGGTCGCAGTTCACTGGATGCGGGTGGCGCAGGACCGGTCATTGTGGCAATCTTTGGGAGAAACCTATGTTCAGCAGTGAACGTCTTTCGGCTGATACCGTCCTATTACAGCAAATGCCAGCTAAATATGTGCATGTATTATGTTATTCGATAATGAATTTAACGATAATTAAATTGATTCTGCCAAAACCTGATTTGTGCAGATAGCTGGTACCTATTTGCAGTAATAGGACGATACGTTGATGATGATGATGTTGTTGATGATGATGATGATGATGATGATGACATGGTGTTTATGAATCAAAACCCCATCCCAGTCGTGCATGAATTATCAACAAATTCTTATCAAGCACAATTAAAACGAATAGCCACAAAATCCCCTATCTCAAAAAACCACAGAATCGGCGCGTGGCGGGACCGTAAATAAAATTAGGGACAACCGATGCACTTAGCACCCCTCGCATTGCTCGTCTTTATGTTTGTTGACGCATTGTCAGTAGTAAAGTTACAATCAGATATCGCCGGGAATAGTGCAATACCGCGTAACTACCAAAGCAGATAGAGTTGAAATATCAAACAATTGACAACGTTTCAAAATTTTCAATGTCCCTAAATCGAAAACCATTTCGAGATATTCGCATGTATGTAGATCACAAAAATATATTTTTTATTTCGCAATATTTTTGTAAAAAATCGTAATAATAGTGTAAAGGGGAAGTGACGTCACGTAGCTGATTCAGAGCTGCCACTATAACCAAAAAATCTTGCGGTTGGAATGTCTCTTGTGCTTGGCAGTGACATTTGACACTTGTCACCGATTTTCGTCGTTTTCTTATGTGTTTGAAGCATCACTTGTGACGTCATTCAGCTGATTTTTTATGTTTGTAACTTACGCTCTTTCTGCTCGAAGTAGTAAAAAAAGGGGATTTACTCACTAAATGTGCAATTCAATTCAAAAATAAAAAACCGGCCAAGTGCGAGTCGGACTCGCGCGTAGGGTTCCGTACCATTATCAATTTATTATTTAAAAAATACAGTTATATCAACCTACCTCAAAAACTATAGGAGATAATTCGATCAAACTAAAAATCGTTGATAGAGTTTATCAATGTGCATAACATTTTTTTTTTTTTTAATTTTTTAAAGCGTAGTTTAAAAAATAGAGGGGGGGGGGACACATTTTTCAGACTTTGAGAGCTGATATCTCGAAAACGCATTAGGAGGTAAATGCTGTGGGCATCGCCACGCTGTCAAGCGGATTGGCAATCGTAGTAATGTGTCCACTATGATGACGCTGCTGCCCATCATCAATATTTTATGAAATAATGGTCAGTGACATTTCAATCCCTTAGTCGACTGCACGGATGTCGTCCGCAGGAGGAGTTGGGGTGGTGACAAATGTATTCTTACTGCCATCACCACACGGCGTTGTCATACATGTACAACCCACATGTTATACTTGTACCAAATATCAGATTTTTAGTACTAACGGTCACTGAGCTATGCTGCTGCTGACAGACACACGGACAGACGGATATGGCGAAACTATAACTGCATTGTTTACTACAGCATCCTAATAAAGGGTAATTTTGTACGACGTCCTTAACGGGATTCAAACCCAGGACTTCCAACTCCATAGCCAAGGTCAATACCAATTAGGCTGACCGTCAAACTGATAGGTTCCCGTAACTCTAAGCCGGGATAACGAGATATCGATATAAACAGGAGCCGTGTCCATTTCCTATGAAAATTTCATTACGCGGTGCGTCCATCGAACAAAGCGTATTCGCGTTAATGTTATTGTTTTCGGTACTGGTAAACAATGAAAACTTAATTTATTTCTTACAAGTGAACCTTTTTTCAGTAGGAAAAAAATCCCAATGAATAGCACTGAATTAAAACTAAATAAACCTAAAATCCTCCTGCGGGTGTCGTGAGAGTCGACTAAGGGATTGAAGTGTCACTGACCATTTTTGATAACGATTGATGATGGGCAACAGCGTCATCACTGTAGACACATTACTGGGATCGCCAATCCGCTTGCCCAGCGTGGCGATTATGGGCATTTACCTCCTAATGCGTTTATACGCATAGTTTAATAGGAGAGGCCTTCGTCCAGCAGTGGACTATCATAGGTCATGGTCATGATCATGAAACCTTAAATACATCTAAAAAATGGGGGCATGGTTTCAAGAATGCTGGTAGCATTTTCCGGCTGTATTGCAATACTAATTTGTTGCGCGAGAAAACATTTAATAATTAAAAGTGACAATAATAACAGAATTCTATCAGGTATTACATGAAATGCTACTTATTTTATTAAATTTACGAAGTAAAAATGCTAAGGAAACGCTACTTGCATTGTATAAATAGGTGAAACTGGAAAGAGATATTTTTTTTTGCTAATACTGGTACCAAAAATTTAAAGGAATCTGGTCACAAAAAAGGAAACTTCCATACAAACTTTTTGGGACATTTTGGGAAAAGTGGTGAATCTTACTCGGCATCCCTGACTTGACCGGCCTATCAATTTTTATGAATATCGAACAAATGACCCTACAAACTTTTAGAGAATCGATAAATTGTTTTTTTTTAAGAGCATCGAATCCACTGTCATCAACGCGTGCGCAGGCGTCCAAATGTACACGGGTATAAATTAGTCGGCGCGCGATTTGCATCCGATCTGCGGCTAATGGCTGCGCAACATAGTGCTTTACGATGTTACAGTGCAAATATAATATAAAGATTACTATAGGTACTATTTTTCAGTTGAACGTAAAAAAGGTAAACAAATATGGCTTACTTTCCATAGCATTTGACGTCTTTAACACATATCGTGAAATACGTTTGCAGGTATATTTTTACGTTAATACTTATAAATATCAATAAATTTAACAAGGAATGATTGTATGTTATGTGACCTTCAGGTTTAAGGTTTTAAGAAAACCAAGATTTTGTTCTGAAAGTGCGTGATAATTAAATAATGCAAGTTTTCAGGTTTGTTTACCTTTTTTTACTTTCAACGGAAAAATTGTAGGTATAGATGAATCTTGTAATACAGAAATGCGAAGCAAAGAGCACATAATTTTTGCGTTTTACAAACATGTATTTTTTTATCTCTCCTAACCGTTTAATTTTATAGTATTTTCACATATCATTTGTAAACCATTGGACAGAAAAAAATGCGTAGATAAATTATCATTAGTGAAACTCCATAAAAGAGATACAAATTAAATTAATCATAACAAGAGCATTCCTTATCTTCCTCGCAATTAAAACTAAAAAAACACCCTTTTATGTGTAACTATAATTAGTCCCCCAACTTACCCCAGTCTCCCCTAATTGCCATAATATGCAAATGCCATCGCTATTACCTTCTGAACGGAATTAATTGTTTTGCTTTGAATGTTGCAGTTAAAAGAACACAAGGTTTATGCATGTTCATAGTTATATGCCATTTTGACAGTAAAAAGAGAGTGCTTCTCTTAGAAATAAAACGTCATAAGCGCCAATTAGGTTCATATAATGATACGTCTTTTTGATGATGGGTCAAATGAGATTGTTAGTTAGAGATGAATGTAGAGGTCGTTGACATTTACAATTGTTTTTATTGTTATTTCGTCACGTAAATTAGCATTACAATTAACAAAGGGCTTTAAGGGTTTTGGGTTTTCCGCTTTGTGTTAATGTTTCAAAACGTCGGAAAAATAAAAAAATAGTAGCTATGTAATTTTCTGTTCGTCTATTTTGTTAATTATCTTCATTTCTTGGATAAAAACAATAATATTACTTAGTGGGATTATCCACATTGTTAAAGAAGTGACACTAATATATTTTTTTTTTCATTATAAGCAAAATGAAATTTTCTAATGAATAAACAATAATTATTTTTGATTTTTTCCGTCGTAAAGAATATTTGACAATTTATTTTTAAAGCAAAATGACGAAGATAATATCTTAATTTTGTCGCTTACAGGTGTCAGCCTCTGTAGCCTAGTTGGTAGTGACCCTGCCTACGAAGCTGGAGGTTCCGGGTTCGAATCCCGGCGAGGGCATTCTTTGTGTATTTATTTATCACAAATGTTTGTTCCTTGGTCAAGGCTGTCTATGTATTTAAGTATCTATATGTATCTATCTATTATATATATCGTCGCCTGGTACCCACATCACAAGCCTTAATTGAGCTTACCGTGGGACTAGGTCGATTTGTGTAAGATGTCCCAAGATATTTATTTATATTTATTTATTTATTTAATTTTATAATAATGTATAAGATCTCTGTAACGGACATTAGGTTTGACTGAAAAGTTGCTGAGGCCTGCAAAAGTTGTAGCTTCTGTGATGTATTTTAACAAGAGTTGCGCAAAAAGTAATATGATTACCTCTATAAATTACATGTTGTATGTGTATCTAGATTACAAAAGTAATCGAAAAGAGTAATTGGGTTACTTTTTGCTTAACTCTAGTTTAAATCTGCAATTATTAGTATTTATTAAATTCAGTATTTTTCCAAAGCCTGACGGAACATAGGTATGCACTATTGCACTCTCGCATAAAAAGATTTCCACACATTTGTCAAATGTCGTCATCAATATAATCGGGCCGTTAATACTATTAATAGAACTCGATACGTCGATTCATAGCTTTTAAAAGCAAAAAGACATAATCACTTTACACACTATGAGAAAACTATTGTACGCGTGAGTCCAACCACGTTATAAACCAACCAATAGTAATTTAAAGTATTTTGCGGAACAACTGAAATTGTCTTATTAAATATTTTTTGAGTTGTATTTTATATATTTTATTCGAGGACAGCAACACAAAATTAAATATTTATCTATCTATGACATGTCATCGTCGCTTACTACTCACGACACAAGTCTTCATTGGAGTATTCCATGAAAGCATCAACTTTTTGTCGCTTACACGTCGCTATGCTACCCTAATAAAATATATTATGCTAGCAGTTAGGAAATACTGTCATTTTTAGACGTAAGTCAGCTAATAAATTTAATTTTTTTAAAGAATTTAAAGACGGTGTCGCTTACTACACGTTTTCGTGGAATCCCAATGAGCTTACCTAATAGGTCAAAGTCAAATAATTCTTTATTCAAATTGGAATTGCAACAAACTCTTTTGAATCGTCTAAGTATTAATAACTACTTCTGGTTTTAACCTTACATCGCTGACCCGAGAAGAACTGGTAAGAAACTTGGCGGGACTTGTTTTTTCAAATAATCATTCGATCGGGTCGCTTTGTGTAAAAATATGCCATATAATTTATTTATTGTGACATGTATCTTAGCATTGGAAATAGTGTATAGGTCATATATACAAGCACTTTGCAATGTTAGACTCAAAAGCTTCGAGAACACGGGCAAACGCAGCGACAGACGACCCAATGCTATTAGTGCCAAAATCGCCAATACAAACAAAATGCCCCAGCCTCCCCAAAAAGAACGAATGGGGAGACAGATATCCATTAGTGTTTGAACTTGTTGGGCCAATGTTTGGACAAATGGTGTTAAAGGTATGCTGTGATCGGAACTTCATTAATTTTTTATTGACATAATTTAATAATTTTGTTATAGTAGCGCAACATCTATGTACAGTCGACGTCAAAGATATCGTTACGGTTTAGGTTCCAAAATATATTTACACGACTTTACTGCCTTGACATTAAGGTCGTGTAAATATGTTTTTGGCACCTAAGCCGTAATGATATCTTTGACGTCGACTGTACTAATGTATCTATGTCGCCATCACATATGTCGGGCACTCACGGTACTCAAAAATATGTGTACATCACTAAAACGCCAAGAAGGGTTCCGTAATAACTAGGAACCCTTATAGTTTCGCCAAGTCCGTCTGTCTGTCTATCCGTATGTCCGCAGCATAGCTCATTGGCCGTTAGTACCAAAAAATAGCACTTAAAAATAGATTACAGATCAATAAAAAAATCGTTGATTTTTTTATTGATCTGTAATCCTAAAGTGTTGTATTCTGTAATCCTAAAGTGGGGTATCGTTGATCTTATAATTAACATAGGTAGGTAACAAGCATCTCAAAAGATATTTTTTCTTAAGTCAATATTTTCGGAGATCACAGCTCCAGAATAAAAACAAGGTGTCACCATACTCTCCAAACCCCGATCAAACCAATGTTGGCCCAGCACTGGCCAAACATTGGCCGCCATAACATTTCATCAGTGACGATAACAGCTATTTCGTGCCTTAAAAGAGTATACAAAGGATATTTCCAATTACTTCACAAGATCGTGTTTGAGCGATATTTGTTCGTGATTGAAACTTTGTCTAACACGTATAACAAATACGTTGTCAGCCTTCATAGTATAGTTAGGCTGCGGGCCAGTCAAGATGTCATTCTGAAATCGTATAGGTACGATGAGCGATAGTCACGTGACCATAATAACATTTGGAAATGGTCACGTGACTTTTCCTACGAATCTGTCTTTCTCATAGATTTATACAGTGTGTAAGTCAAATAAGGGCGATCAATTAAACCAGGCATGGGATTCATTAGTGTAATCATGGATTACAAGGTTTTTTTAAAGTTACTCTCAATTATGATCCCACAGATTTTTTTTAAGATTATCGGAGCAGCAATGTAGGTACGAACATTTGTTATTGTTGATATGGCAGTTATGTCATCTGCTTTTGAAATTAGCTGTCATCGAGTCTTTAACGCGCGTATGTTGCTCTACATTGCGCGCCGAATTATTTTGTATGGAAAATTTTGTTGCTCTAATTTTAAATAAAAGTTATTTGAATGTACTTATTATGTCGTAAACTAACACCCGTTAAGAGCTTCGCCCGTATTAGACTTACACCCTGTATATTGTATAAAACAATAGAAGTTGTTCCGGAAGTAAGAGTATTTCCTAATTTTTGTTACTCATTTCATTGCTGCTGATTTGCTCACACTTACCTATGACACAGGGGTGTGAGCAAGACGGCATAACGAAACTATTGTCTGAAAACTTAGTAAGGACACTAATAACCATTCCGGTAAGTAGGCCACAAAACTTTTTATTAGTTCCGGCCGTAACTCGTTATGTCCGGATTTTACTGGAAATAACTAGTTGCGGACAAATTGGCGGAAGGAAGTGAGTGAAATGAATGGGGAAGGTTTTTGATTCGACTTTGATTATTTTTTTAAGGACTATTAATAAAGAGTGGGCCGAATATATCGACTTATTTTAAATATACATACATCATCATCATATCAGCCGAAAGACGTCCACTGTTGAATATGGCCTATATTGTCCCTCAAAGATTGCCACCATGACCGGTCCTGTACCATCATCCAGCGGACTCCTGCAACTTTCACAAGTCAATCCACCTTGTGCCACCCACGCTGCGCGCGTTCCGGTACGTGGCCGCCACTCGAGAACCTTTCCGCTCCAACTGCGATTGGTTCTACGTGCAGTGTGCCCCATCTACTGCCACTTCAGTTTAGCTATTCGGAGAACTTTACTATATCGATCGGTTACTTTGGTTCTGCTGCGCATGGTCTCATCTCTAATAGGATCTCGCAGAGAGACTCCCAGTATAGCCTTCTCCATTGCCTTTTTCCATATAAAGAGTCCACGGAAAGAACATGTCTAGTCAATTCAAATTACAGATGGAAAACCACCTTACTTTTAACAGAATATGTGTGCATTTGCCCTGATTTTTTAGGCACTGGACATGTTTTTTCCGTGGACCCATCATATGCTATTACTGAAGAATTGGTATCTCGATAGTCGATGGTAGGAACTGAGTAACATGGTATCGTTTTTGCTAACATATTCATTTTATTATTTGTTTTCATCATCATCATCATCATTTCAGCCATTTATCGCCCACTGCTGAGCATAGGCCTCTCTTCTAGTACGCCACTCATCTCGGTCTTGAGCCAGTCTAACCCAGAAGTGTCCCGCAATCTTACGAATGTCGTCGAACCAACGAGCCAACGGACGCCCAGGAGCTCTTTCATCCGAAATAGGCCACCACTTGTTTTATTCTTTAAAAATATTTTAATACATTTTTAAACGTAAATCCGTCAGTCCTTGCCGGCAATACAACAGTTATTTAATGTTTAAATAAAAATATCTAAGAAATCTTAATTTAACTAATCTCTTTGATTAAATGAGCACGCCTTTTGTTATTTTGGTCGATCAAGTACGTATATATCAGTTTGAGATTACGCTTCCGTTTAACTACACAGTCAATTTTCATAATTATTGCGTTTGCAAATTTGCATACTTAATTTCGTATATACAACAACTCAAGTACAACTCAGTAGTTGTCACGTAAGTTACGTACTACTGTAGTAAGTGTAAGTATGCTGTACGTCAAGGAAAATAGCCGGCACTCTACAACCACACCGTAAGTTGTAGTCATAAAGAAACACAAAAGTCACAAAACTGCCGTCCACTGCTCCAAATTTGATCCCTAACCACTAATTTGTGGGACTGTACTAAGTGACCGCAAAACTTAGTTATGGCGGAACTTGGGAAAACGATTTGCGGGTGTTTTGTGAGTTGGCCAAGTTTATATGATTTGGCAATAATTCTTGAGCGTTGAGTATTTTTCTTGTTTTGTAGGCCCTTTCATTAAGACTTATTATGTACCTATATACTGTAAAATAGCTTTTACTATGAATAGTACTATGATCACATGCAAGATGGGATGCAAAGTAGTTAATAATTATGTTCGGTATTTGAAACATAACTCAGTAACCCTTCCCTTGATCTGATTGCAACTTTTTCACCCATTCCACTCCATCAAGTTATTATCAAAAACACGAAATCTGTTTTACCCCAAACTATAAGCCCATAAGTTAACCGGGAGCATACGATATCATAATAAAATTGAATATCTGGGGATGAAGTTGGAATTTATTAGTTAGGGGATGATAATGCTCGATCCATCATTTAACTTTGATGGTTTGGGGCGACTTGATTTGGATTTGTTGGTTTTTAAAATGCAAGTAATATGTAGATTTACCGCCAACTAACCATATTTTTATATTAAAAACCATAAAATCTGTAAAATATTTTTTTGTTACCGGTGACAAAATTTAGGGATAAATTTTTTAGTCGTGACGTATAATCATAATGAAAATATGCTTTGTTACCTGCAAAATGATCAATTATATCGCTACAATATGTCTAACGCACATCCGAGGGTTGTGAATCAGATCGTTCATCAAGCTCATTAATGGACTACAATTTGAGTAGGATCTATTACTAGTACATTGTGCATCAAGGGAGGTAAGTACGGAATTACTAACGAGAGTAATAGAAGTTCTTTTAATGACTCGAGTTAGTATTCCGCTTACCGACCGTGATGCATACAATGTTTTTCATCACACTTGCGGACAAAAAATAAGTTTCAAGACAAAATATTATTCTATGACATTTCTATTACTCCCTAGGGAAATTCACCTTTTACACCCGCTACGCATGCAAGACGCCGTGTGGTGACGGCAGTAAGAATACATTTTGTCACCACCCCAACTCCTCCTGTGGGTGTCGTAAGAGTCGACTAAGGGATTGAAGATGAAGGGACTGACCATTATTTGATAAAAGATTGATCATGGGCAGCAGCGTCATCATAGTGGACACATTATTGCGATCGCCAATCTGCTTGCCCAGCGTGGCGGTTATGAGCATTTACCTCCTAATGCGTCTTATACGCATAGTTAATAGGAGAGGCCTACGTCCAGCAGTGGACTGTGATAGGCTGATGACGTGACGCATGCAAGCAATGGCGCGCTTAGACAGCAAGTGTGATGAAAAATACTTAGTTTACTCACACACACATCATCAGCCTATATCAGTCCACAGATCAACGTACCTCTCCTATTAACTATGCGTATAGATTGCATTAGGAGGTAAATGCCCATAATGACCACGCTGAGCAAGCGGATTGATCGCAGTAATGTGTCCACTATAATGACGCTGCTGCATATCATCAATATTCTATCAAAGAATGATCTGTGACACTTCAATCCCTTAGTCGATTCTTACAACACTCGCGAAAAGAGTTGGGGTGGTGACAAATTCAATAACGAATTTATACAGCGATTTATTTTGATGAACGAAAATTAACTCAATTTCAAATTCAATTTAAACCTGTATCTTAACAATACAGTGTATAGTGTTTGAATGAACTCTCAAACGAACGGTATTGAAAAACTAAAACCCAACCTCAAAAGTTGGACATTTGGGAGCACGTAGTTCGGTGAGTGAACGAATGAATGGTGAATGGTTTTTGTTCGTACAGTTTTTCTCTATTTGCTATTGGGAATTCCAGCGCTAAACGTTGGGGTTTTATAGACGTGATGAATGTTTGTAAAATTGATTTATTTCATATCAAACTGAGGGTCAGAAATTGAAAGGAGAACTTAAAAGTAATATTTACGGTTTTATTAAAATCAGGGGCACCTGTTACTATTTTTTAACCGGCTTAAAAAAAGGAAAACGTTCTCAATTTGACTGTATATTTTTTAAAGTAACTTTAGACTATTTCTTTCATTATAAAATTCCTGTGAATTGATGATTGTGGCAATCTTTGGGGGAGGCCTATGTTCAGCAGTGGACGTCGTTCGGCTGATATGGTGTTGATGATGATGATGGATTATGCAGAGTTTCAAATTAATAACTTCTGATTTTTTACTTCTGGCAACAAAGTGGTGATTTCCTAGGACATTATTTGCTTGCATCAAATCTGTTGATTATCAACGCAGCTTTT
>JALPQI010025896.1:0-14223 GCA_025490895.1 Thaumatotibia leucotreta | reverse complement strand
ACACGAACAAAAGATTCGCACTCCCGTGTAAATAAAAGAGACACGGCGATACTCGCACAGCTATCAGCTATCACCGCCGGGCGAGTATCGCCGTGTCTCTTTTATTTACGAGCCTAAATTATTTAAAGATGCCTTTTTCGACTGCCAAAGGTCAGAGTACACACTATAATTAGTATGACTAGGTTTCGTATCACAATTGACGCGATCGTGATTTTTGTTTTAATTAACTACAATGTGCCCATGAGGAAAGCGAAAAAATCCAACATCGGATTTCTGACCTTTGAAGTTAAAAATGTCGTATGAAGTTTTCTGGATTCAGTATATTTTAAGAAAAAAAATGATTTTTTCTTAAAACCGTTTTAGCCAGTTACGCTATGATAAACGCATTTTAGAAAACGATTTTGTCACCATGTTGTCTTAGTCTTGTCACACTTTTAATCGACAGACATCAAATGAACAAAAAAAAAATTTATTACCTAGCAAATGTAAAAAAACTTTAAAGTGCATTTTTGGGATAGTTTCATTAATAAAATCCTTTTTTGTGTATTAAGGCATTCAAAACATGAAAAAAAAAACAATAAAAAAAAATTTTTTTTTTTGCATATTTCACCAAAACTCATTTAACATTTTTTGGTTCTTTTAGTCTCAGGAATATGCTGTTAGAATTTTTCCCTTTCCTCGTGGTCACCTTGTATGTACACATTTTTTACAATCAACTCTAAACGGGTAAGACGGTGGTAGCTATCCGGGCGGACCCTGCACGAGGTCTTACCACCAGCAAAACAGATTCCAGGATTCTCCCGGCAACTCGTAATTTGTAGTAACTTGAAAAGTAAATTTTAATTATATTGCCATATTTCTCTTTCATAAAGTATGCTCCTGTGTGTATAATACAATAGTGTTACAATAGTGTTAATAATTTTATAGTCACACCCGTAATTTTTTACACGCGAAATCCCGCTAGGGGAAACCCAAAAAACCGATCACTGCTAATTAGTTAGTATCTTATATTTTACAGAAAAACATCCAGCTAAGGCCGACTCAAGTTTCTCGGTAAATAGTAAGGAAAGACATGGAACGGTGTCCCGTTTCAAATTCTCGCTACTTGGATTTGCACTACTCTTCCTAGAAATAGGACCTGCCTATTGCTTTTAGGTTATCATGTTCAAGTACTTGTTTTTGTATTGTTCAGGTATGATATTATTTTGTAGCTGGCAGCTTCCTCGCTCAACGCATTAGCTTGGCAATCCAGCGAGGAAATGCTGCCAGCGTCCTGGGTACCATGCCGCAGGGGCCTGTTTTAGATTTATTTTAGATTTTAATTAGTTTTATTTTAGATTTTATGTAGTTTTAGTTTAGTTATACTTTTTAAATAATATGTTGTATTTGTAGCTTGTTTAAAAACGAATAAACACATATTTTTGTAGATTTCAGATAGGATTTTAACCCTTTGATGAGCGAGACTCAAAACAATCCTGAAGCTTTAACGCCATCCGGTAGTACAAAAAATTATGTGTAAGAAAAGACGTAAGTATACACGGTGATTTTATTCATTTCCGTTAAATTAAAGGGACTTATGCCCGCTTTCCACTGAGAGCGGAGTGGACTCATTAATGGCTCCGTTTCACGTTCATCGCTCGCTAAGGACTAGTATTCAGTTGACGGCTGCGAATCACAGCAGCAGTGAAAGTCAAACGGAGCCATTAATGAGTCCGCTCCGCTCGCAGTGGAAAGCGGGCATTATTTAGGTCAAAAATAATCAATTTTACAATTATAACCAACGTGAGACTCAAACATATTTATATATTGATCAAACGGGTTGCTCACGTAATTTTAGTCGATAATTTCTCGACATGTTTCGATCCATGTAGAGGATCCTCATCATGGAGTACCCGCGACCAAAGCCCGGCGTGTATTGCGGGCTTGCGCTCAGTACACGTGAGTAAAATTACGTGAGTAACCCGTTTGATCAATATTTCATTATCATTTTCTCTAAGAAACTAGTGTCTTAACTTTTACTGTTATTGAGTTATTAAAAAAATAAGTTTAATTACTGAACATATAATTACAAGTGTATTGCAACCTTTATTACATCCTAATGTTACTTATTTTGACATGTGCCGTCAGCCACCTGAGATCTTATTCTTGAGGTTCTCTCACACTTGCCATTTCAATTATAATGTATGAAACGGCTATTTAAGGCTCATTAGTTGTCTTATCTTATAAACAACTTTCTCACCTAAAAGGGCATATTTTTAACCGACTTCAAAAAAGGAGGAGGTACTCCATTCGTTCTGTTTTTTTGTTCGCTCCCGGATATCTCCGAGAATCGTGAACCAATTTTAATATTTTTTTTTTAGATCGATCGTGTATAACCCCGAGATGTGGGGTCTGATGATGGGATCTTGGAGAAATCGAGGGATCTCTTCAAATGTTATAGGTACATGTATGGCGCTTTTGGTAATTTTCATTTATTTACAAGAATTCGCATTCAGAAAGTACGATTTCATATAGGAAACGAATGATGACAACCACAGATGATAGGATGTTGGAGAAATCGGTTGAAGTTAGTTGTTTTTAAATTTGGTGATTATCTGACGAAAACTGATATTTCCTGGATTAAACATGAAGCAATCCCATGGGAAATATTATATTTGTTCCATGGTCGTGACTGTGTATGTATTTAAGTATTTATTTGTATATATCTATTATATTATATATATCGTCGCTTGGCATCACAAGCCTTAATTGAGCTTACCGTGGGACTAGCTTTATTTGTGTAAGCTGTCCCAAGATGTTTATTTATTTATGCATCTGGAATTGCATTTTAGAGCATAAAACTGAATTCGGAGATCGTAAGTTGTCTACTAAATAAGACAACTAAGGATGAATAGGTACTATTGTATTTTTTGGGATATCGTGGGAATTTCCATTAAAGATGAGACAGCCACATTAAGTTTACGCACAAGCCCTATAGCCACAATAGTATGAAAACTTTTAAACTATCTCAAATCGCTCGGATTTGTCAGAAAAAAATACATTTTCTGCCCTCCGGCCGACAAACAGCACTTTGCCGGCCGCTCCGCTAAACTAAGTTGCCGTCTGCCAGCTCCGTTGAGCAGAAAAATACTATACACGCCTCGGCCGTTAAATGGGAAAGCCTCGGATCACATGTTTGTACAATTACACTTCATCCGAGGCATTTCCCGCTTAAACGGCCTTGGCATGTAATCTACTATTAATTTTAAAAAGTCGGCAATTGTCAATCGTTAATACTTTACTTGAGAGTCGAAAGCCTTTCTACGTGTACTAAGCAACATTGAAATAACATATTTTCTTACACCACTTTTGAGAAAAGCACTATACTTGACTCAGCTGGAAAGACTTCATATTAAATTAAACGGTAAAGGCAGTCCGTTTAAACATATTCAGCCAGCAAATAGGCTTTCCTGTGTGTCTCGACAGTAATGTACAGTCGACGTCAAAGATATCGTTTCGGTTTTGGTGCCAAAAATATATTTACAAGACTTTATTGCCTTGACATCAAGGTCGTAATATATTTTTGGCGCCTAAACCGTAATGATATCTTTGACGTCGACTGTACTATCATCATCATCATCATATCAGCCGAAAGACGTCCACTGCTGAACATAGGCCTCCCTGCTCAGACTGTACTATAAATCACCATAATACTACCACCAAATAAAACATGGAAACCACACGCCATACTAAATTACCTGTCAAAAACGGTCCCGAATTTTAGTTCACAAGTGTCACCCACTCTTTAATGCATCACGGTAATTAATTACATTATCAAACCATAAAAACTTAAACCGCCATATACTTAGTGTTGTTATTTACCTACTTCCATCATAGTTGAGCCCACATTACACACGGTTGAAATACGTTGATAGAATTGAAACGACATTTAATGTCACGTGACCCATTAGATATTGATTGAAACGAGTTTAGATTGATTTGGTGTTTAATATTAAATGTATTGCAACTGCAATTCCCAGAGGAAAAGGTATAATGCGACCATGAGCATTTGTCAGCCTTCGTAGCCTAGTTGGTATTGGTAGTGACCCTGCCTATGAAGCTGGAGGTTCCGGGTTCGAATCCCAGCGAGGGCAATATTTGTGTATTTATTTATCACAAATATTTGTTCTTTGGTCATGGCCGAGTATTGTAGGTATCTATATGTATCGTTGTCAAGGGCAAGGACTGGGGCCTATTTCTCGAAAGCTTAAAAAGAGACTTCCACTTGTATTACAAGTTACAAGCGTTCGAGAAACGGACCCCTGGTGGGAGACTTCAGGGGATAGGGATACGTGGAAGAGTTTGAGGGAGGCATTTGCCCTGCAGTGGGACAGCATAGGCTTTTAATAAAATAAAATAATATGTATTTTCTATTATACAGTGTGGAAATTAAACTCAGGCCCTGGAGGAAAACTACTTTAAATCCTTAAGCTAGCTCATTTTACTTAAAGGAGACATTCCTTTATTTTTGAAAAGAAACAAATCTGCAGTAAAAGATTTTTTTTAGTACAGATGGTACCTTTTTCAGGCTCTAGTGCGAGAAGTGTGTCATTTTACGTCAGGTCCAAAACTTCGGAGGGCCATCTGCACTAAAAAACGTCGTACGAGTCACGTGCAAAAACGAAATTCGTAACTCGTGTCGATTAAAAACATCGCCACTCGTTTCGAATTTCATGTTTTTCGCACTTGTGTCGTAATGTACTATTTTAAACTCGCTTGCTTCACCTGGGACTTGAACCAACTAAAATGAAAAAAATAAACACTCTTTATTTTATTATACTAATCGGTAGTACCTATTAATATTTAGGATAAAGTTTCTCTAACAAACATTTGATTTTAAAAACAATAATAATCGTTAAATCTAACATCAATTTTGTAACACTTAAATTATTTAACTGATTAATTGGTCGAAATGAACCCCGTCGTTCCGGCAACACAACATTAGCCGTAGCAAAATACTTAACAAAGTCTTATTTCAGCAAAATATCCGATCTACTATTTACTAAGGTATTTAGATACTTGCGTCAAAATTATTTTCGTTGTCTTATTTTGTATCCCTAAAAAACGTGACGGAGTTGTGATTTTTGTATGAGATGATATTTTGTTTTTAATTTCTCATGTATGGATTAAAATCTAGCGTGAAAAATAAATACAACTGCACCGTGTTTTTTTATACACTGAGCCGAAACAGCAACTAAAAACGTGACATAGTGGTATGAAAAAAAGACAACGAAAAGAGTTTCGACCCACTATCCCTTCATGTCCCATAATTTTGAACGCTCAGTATAGTCAACACATCGCGTTCCGATAATTTTCGCGTCGTTTATGCCGTGTGGTGACGGCAGTAAGAATACATTTTGTCACCACCCCAACTCCTCCTGTGGGTGTCGTAAGAGTCGACTAAGGGATTGAAGTGTCACCACTGACTATTATTTGATAAAAGTTTGATGATGGGCAGCAGCGTCATCATAGTGGACACATTACTGCGATCGCTAATCCGCTTGCCCAGCGTGGCGATTATGGGTATTCATCTCCTAATGCGTCTATACGCATAGTAAATAGGAGAGGCCTACGTCCAGCAGGGGACTACCACAGGCTGATGATGGAGCATTCCATGAAAACATCTACTTTTTGTCGCTTACGACTCACTATGGTAGCTACCCTAATAAAATATGCTAGCTGTTAGGAAACACTGTCAATCTTAAAGCCTTGATATGTTATTATTATGCCGTAACTCAGTTTCCTTATTTAATTTTTCAAAAGTATTGAAAAGACAGTGTCGCTTACGACATGTTTTCATGGAATGCTCCTCATGATGATGACGATGATCGCGTTCCGATATTTATGGCCGCTCGGTCTGTACACATATTTACGGCGAGCACGGCTGAGTCCCACGCGACCATAGCAGCTCGGATAACGCCGAGTTCGCCAGTTCCTGTATCTGAGGCGACACGTCGGCCAAGCGCGAGTCGGGCCAAGCCCCGGGTTCTGCAGTGTTATTCACTAAGGAAACCGCCTTGCTGTCAGCGCTGTGTCAGTGCTGCGGCAACGTCGAGCCTAAAAATGGTATTCACTAATGTACTTTAAACGACACTAGTGCTCGGCGACGAATGCGGCGTGAGCTGGAACTACATTGCGTCGAAAGTTTGACGTTTAATCTATGAACTTCGTATTCTCTAACGAAAAAAACAGCGACGAACTCGCCCACAACCTCGCTCACAGCCTCGATTCCTAATGTCAAATCAAACAGCTAGGATTTTAGACAAGGCTGTCTCGACATCGAGCTCGTTGACGAACGCAGCGTCGAATGTGTCAATAAGAGAATAGCATAGCTGTAGCCATAAATTGACATTTCTACTAATATTTTTTCTACTAACCCCCTTGTTCGTCCCTTTTGCTCTTATAGATATATTGATAACATCGAAAGGGTCAAACTTAGCGGCTTGTTAAGTTAGCAGACGTTTATGAATAAGGGTGCGGCTTTGCAAAATTGTCCAATTACATTCTTCAAATTCGAATTCAAAACACTGTGGTGCGGTCTCATTGGCCGAGCTTCCACAGCTCCGCTCCGCTCCGCGTCAGTGGAGCCGCACGCTAAAGGCTTAGGGTGGAATGCAAAAAAAAATGTTGAAAACAAAATTTTACGTTAGAACATAATTTTTGTGTACCGAAATTAAAATGTAACAACTTTTGCCAGTGAAAAACTGCGAAATTTTTTATGAGCGATCAACACTCCGCACCTAATTTTTAAGTTTTTCTACTTTTTCTACTCCCGAAGGTTGTAAGACAG
The DNA here is from genome assembly GCA_025490895.1 of Thaumatotibia leucotreta. Lineage (NCBI taxonomy): Eukaryota > Metazoa > Arthropoda > Insecta > Lepidoptera > Tortricidae > Thaumatotibia > Thaumatotibia leucotreta. The sequence continues at coordinate 7,394 of JALPQI010025896.1, read as the reverse complement.
AGTATACCATATAGTTTGTATGACTAACTTTCGTAAGACAATTGACGCGACCGTGATTCTTGTTTTAAAGCCCGACTATAAAAACGAACAAAAGATATAGGTACGCTCCGGTGTAAAGAAAAGAGACACGACGACATTTGTAGTTCACCCATACTAGCTTAGCGAGTAGCAACATTTGCAATCACGTCATCAGCCTGTCTCAGTCCACCGCTGGACGTAGGCCTTTCCTCCTAACTATGCACGTCATTTAGGAGGTAAATGTCCATAATCGCCTGGGAAAGCGGGTTGGCGATCGCAGTAGTGTGTCCATTATGATAATGCTGCTGCACATCATCAATCTTCTATAAAGAAATATTCATTGACACTTCAATCCCTTAGTCTTACGACACCCACGAAAAGCACCATAGCTATTAAGTTGGGTGTCGAAAATTTCGTTTTAACATGTCAATTACGGGAGTGTTTACGATATAATACGAACAAATAAAACATGGAAGCCGCACGCTATACTAAATTGCCTTTCAGAAACGGTCCTGAATTTTAGTTGACCCCCTCTTCAATGCATCACGGTGGTGTCAACCATGAGTCAACCTATAAAAACTTAAACCGCCATTTAAAAGTAGTTGTAATGGTCCATCAAAGTTTTGATTGGCTATAATCTATAAACATTTGTCAAAGATGTTGCGCCGCAATATGCGCGCGGTGTTAAGAAAAGCGCTATGTCCTGCCCATCTTGGCACAATTGAACAATTGGTTTTGGGGGCATGTATGTCGCAGACGATATAAGTATTACATTTTTTTTACAACATATCTGAATATTGATAAAGTTTTCTCAAAGACGACGGAACCCTAAAAATAAGCCTTATGCCAGTCGGCGGATTATATTCCATTGTGCAAGCGGATTTTGCAAAGGTGATGTGATGCTCTTCTGCATAGTAGACATAAAATATAGATGCGTGGAAATGGCAAAAATATGTATACACTACCTTATAGATAACAATAGGTTTGTGTATGTATACAGGGTATTACAAAAATGGTGATACAAGATACTAAACATGAATGTATTAATGATTTCGAACATCTTTTACTGTGGGACCAAATATGAGAAGTCAAGAAATATATCGATGCTTCCATGGTGCTTTACCACTAGCGGTAGGACCTCATGCAGGGTCCGTTCGGATAGCTACCACCGTCTTACCCGTCAAAAGTTAGTACTGTGTTTCGGTTTGGGGGTAAGATAGCCGGAGTAATTACTGGCAGGTATAGACATCTAAGTCCTCAGGGTAAGCGCTCAGAGTATGCGCTCATAGGCGATTTTTATTGCGGTTTTTTGTCCTAGGATATTTATTTATACTATACAGGATGTTTCACCATCCTCTGACATCCCATATACAAGGTGGCTTCAAAATAAGTGTATTTCAGTCGCCTTTGTGTCATTGGGACACAAAATAGGCAAGTTGCAAGTTTCAGAAGGTTCGATATTTTTTTGAATCTCATTTAAAATATAGTACATTCAAAGGCAAAATAAAGTGTATATAAAAATGCTCTAAAATATGTTTATGTTTAATTCTGTGTAATAAGAACATCGTAACATATTTATAAGAGAATTCTTTCTTGACTTCACTACCTATGTGTGTATTGCAGTACTTTGGACACGTCTATAGGCGAGATGGCGACTCCATAGAGCGACTGGTCGTGCAGAGTAAAGTGGAGGGAACCAGATCGCGCGGCAGATCACCTATGCGCTGGACTGACCAAGTCAAATCCGCAGTAGGAAGCCACGTAGCTGAATGCGCCAGACAGTCGGCCGACAGGGAGAGATGGCGGGAGATCGTGCGAAGAGCTGTGACCGCCTCTACCACCGACGTGGACGCCTCAACGTGACCACGACCGCTCTGCCAAGAGCGAAACGACAAAGAAGAAGAAGAAGTACTACCTACTTAGTAAGTACTACTGTAGTTTTGTTGAACTTGAACTAATTAAAAAAAAATCCCCCAGGGCGTCTATTCAACGTCCCTTAGACCTCACTGGCAACGGGAATGCACATATTTTTGGCCCTTTATACAAGTTGTGGGTGTCGTAAGAGTCGACTAAGGGATTTGAAATGTCACTGACCGTGTATTTATTGAAGATTGATGTTGGGCAGCTGCATCATCATACTGGAGTGGATCATGGGCATTTGCCTCCTAATGCATCTATACTTTTTTTTATTTGAAATAGGCTTACTCATGGCCACAGACTAGCCAAGGGCAGAGACGTGGCCTACGATGGAGTGAGTTTGCCCAGAAGGTGCCTATTCACCCTTGACTTGAAGGTTGACGGGTTATATGATCTTGGAAATATAGATGCCGGCAGGGAATTCCACTCCTTGGCAGCACGCATAAGGAAAGAAGACGCAAAGCGCTTTGTACGAACAAATGGAATATCTACCAGTAAGGGTGGAACCCGGCCGTGCGTCTAGAATTTCGATGGTAATAAGTAATCGAATACGCTTAGGTAGTACGCCTTTGTCCAGCAGTGGACTGATTATAGGCTGATGATGTGATACCAGTTGTATTACAGGAGCAAAATAAAAATCGCGAAAAAAAATGTTTCGCTATTAAAAAAATAATCCATTTCGTATGAAGAGTAGAACTAGATGGAAAAATATCCCTACCGGTAGAAATAAACGGAAACGTATTCCACATGTCCCCACTAGGAGGGATAGCGCAGTAGAGATACGTGGAATAGGGGAAAATATCAACTAAAGGTTTGCCAGCGAGCGATGGAGCGTAGCATATTAGCTGTTCGAAGAACTGACCGAATCAGAAACATGGAGCTACGCTGCTGAACTCGTATTGTAGACGTTGATGTCAAGACTGCCAAACTGAACTGTGACTGGGCCGGACATGTCTACTATACAATACAATACAAATCATTCAGTGGCAAATATAACAACAAACATGACAAAAAGATAATTCAGCATTTAATATTATACCCCGAAATGGACTCGCCTCAGCATAATGTGGACCCGAAAGCCATCTTCCTGCGAGCCCATTTTTTGTGGCCACGATCGCAGCGTGTGAACGTGGCCTAACAATTTGCGCCTAATGGTGGACGGCAAGGCGAGTAGGGCAACAGACAAATGACATGACGTAACACGGCCATGTCTGCCGTGTGCACCCAGATCACACACTGAGTGGATCCTACACGTTGGCCAACGGAGCAGACGCAGACCAGAGTGCTTAGACAAGTTGACAATCGCTAACGCTTAATCGTCAATCGTAAACGAAAGGCAGCTAACTGTCTTTGTCTCACTAGTGAGAAAGTGTGACAGAGAGGGAAAACCACGTTACGCTACTAAACGCTAGCGATTGGCAACTTGGCTAAGCATCCAGAAAGGAGATGGCGGAACGACTTGGACGCGTTCTGCGGGAATCACGGGCATTTTCCAACAACAGGTGCTTAGCCAAGTTGCCAATCGCTAGGGCTTCATCGTTAATCGCAGCTAACTGTTTTTGTCGCACTAATATGAAAGAGTGACAGATAGGGAAAACTACGATACGCTAAGCGCTAGCGATTGGCATCTTGGCTAAGCACCCAGGACGGAAACGGAATGGGATGGCTGGCCTTTGCCTAGCAGTGGGACACACAATAACAGGAATATTGAAAAAAGTTGCCGTTTCGGGGTTGGTCGTTGTTCCATAGGCAATATTGCTCAGTAAATATGAAGTTTTCAGCACGTGATGCACTATATACATAGACAATGAGTTGGTTTCTATTGGAAAATATGAAAAGGGTTACAAATAATACGAAAAATATGTACAGTCGCGAAATGCTAGAAAATACACGAAAATACATAAGTCCATAAATATAGAGTGATTGAATAACATCCAGGTAAAAGTATGGATTCGTTTAAATACATTTAATTATACGGCAGTAGCTATTACTTTATTCTGTGGACGAGCCTTATGTTGTACAGTCGCCATCGATTTTTTTTGTCTTGTCCTGTCATGCTTGTTATATTTGCCACGAATAAATGATTTGTATTTGTATTTGTATTTGTATTTGTATCTCTTAAGCATTAGCTGCAAAACATAGATTCAGTTATCAAAGGTCAATAGGGGATATGAAGCATGACATTCAAGGAATTAATAGTGCATAGCTAGCTCAGTTTGAATAGGAATCATCATCATCAGTCTATTATAGTCCACTGCTGTACAAAGGGGCTCTACTAATATGCGCCATTTTATCCTGTCTTCAGATTGTTACATTCAGGCCTACTACCATGAACTTTAAAATTCGTATATAACTGAAACAACTTTTTTCTGTCTGTTATTGCCCTGGTTACGGTCGCCTGAGTCACACTGGTTTTATGCAAAATTATGCAACTAACGGTAATAAAAAAAGTTGATTCACCCATATGTATTTTGAGGATTTATCTGTCACTGCAACGAAGGCAATATTAGAGTGACAGAGATGAATCCTTCAATTTATGGATTTAGAATTTCGCAGTAGGATAGCAGTTATAGCCAGCAACCTTTGGCAAATTGTCAAATAGGAATGTCCATAGAATATTATTAGTTTACATGGACATATCTCTGAGCGTTTCAACCGCCATGACTTCGGTGGCCACATTATTACCCGATTTCTGAGGGTATTGCATACATTTTTTTGAATATCTTGGTTGTTGTCAACTACAACTACCAATATATCCTAAAATTCTTGCATCTCTCACGGGATTTGTGTGATAAGGCTGCCACCGAAGTCACGGCAGTTGAAACGCTCGGAGATATGCCCACATTATGTAGACCAGTGGTCAAAGAATACGGGTTGGCTATAATTTTTCATAGATAATATTGATACTGATGAAATCTATAGCTTTCGTTACTTTTCTGACCTGTCAGGTAAATTAATTATTTTTCAAATAGAAAATATATTCTTATGTGATATAAGAGAAACTGACAGATTGTAGTAAATCGCTCATCAATATTAGTTATTGTTGATATCTCATAGCTTATTTAATTTAATCGCTAGTAAAACTGTCACTGGACTGTAGAAGTAAGATATACAAGCTATATTTCAAGGTATTTGTTACTCAGTGAGTTTTTTTACAGCATTAAGAACACAAATACAGTCTCAATTAAGGATATGAGTAAGTTAGGCTACATTTAAAAAAAAGAATATTTCAAAGAATAATGGTTACTCTTAGACAATAGTGTAAATTACTATAGTTTAGACATTACTATCTGCGAGTTAGAGTTATTCTACAAATAAAAGCTTGGCAAAATCAACCCTTACAAATATAAATACTAACCAAAGAACTACAGAAATAAAACTATGAAAACAGATAAACTCACATATATTAATTAACTTTAACTTCATTCCGACGTTTCAAACACTTTACAGGTTGAAACGCAGAATGAAGTTAAAGTTAATTAATATATGCAAGTTTATCCATTTCATAGTTTTATTTCATGAGTAATCCTCGCGATAATCAAAGAAGTAGAGGTTCAGTGAAAATATAAATTACATGGTAGAAAAAAAATTGTTGCATGTTTGGGTGTTTACCTTCAGATCGCCGGAAGAATCCATCCTGCTTCTCTCTGAACACCAGGACCCCTTCTTTATCGAAATTCTGAGAAGTCTGAGATGCGAGCGACAGCAACTCTTGCTTGTTGAACCTCATGATACTCTTCCCTATATGGTTCTAACACATGATTTAAAGAACGAAATCTGATTACAAACAATTCGAAGACAGGAACACGCCCTGCCGCATATCTTTATGTTATTTACAGAAAATAACTAGAAAATTTAGCACAACACTTCGCGGAATCACTTCGAATTTGGCAATGAGAAGATTTGTATCGAAAAAAGTCAAAACATTTTAATTTATTGACAAACTTTTTCCTTTGTAATGTTTATGTTTGGGTTTTTAGTCACACTTATTTACATAAATGTCATTTTTATTACACATGGTTTTGACGAATCGCCGATATCATACATTTTGAGAAATTGGGTGTAAGAAGCGAGCTATAAAAAAATTATCAAAATTTATTGCGATATTTTCAAGAATTTACAAGATGAAAATTTTGACATTTACAGCCTATTGTATTTTTAAAGTCTTCTAAACGAGGTTAGACAACGGAATTGAATTATTCAGCTCTTTCACAAAATCGAAAGGGTAGCTGTTCATTATCCAATGCGTTTGTGTAATCCTCAAATGGATACCCAACCTACATGAAAGTACATACTGAAACAGCGGGGTAACTAAAACACTTCATAAGAAAATAAAATTACTGGGTTTTTCTTACCCAACTTGTCATTCTAAACAAATAAAATAGAAATATTGATCCGGTTTTGACGTGAAGTAATTTAATTTTTTCGGATTACTAGTGCCCACTGTGTATAATTTAGCAAACAAGTAAAGGTAAATAAGAAAAATGTATGCTGCACGAAGAGGAAGAATGCCACAGAAAGTGTGTTTTTTAACTATCATACTATCAGAATTAATATGGGTTGACTAGATATAAGATAATATTCAGCGAATAAAAGATTTATACGTATTTGTAAGTATCAAGATTCCAGTGGTGATTCATTCAAGAACCTATTGACTGGCGCAATCTGATTAGGAAAAAGTAACAACTGAAAGAAAAAAATGGCCTCACCACTCGCCTGCGTTGCGCTCTCAAATGCGTTTGCGCAAGCATTTGCTTATAGCATTGCTCTAAAACTTATTATTTTGTTGTTTGGAGGTTCCGGGTTTGAATCCCGATGAGTGCATTTATTTGGGGCCTGGGGGTATACTGGGTATAGCTTTGGTCTAAAAGCCATATTGCCACTTGAACAATTTTATCGTTATATTTATTGCCTAGTTTGCCCATTAGACCCTTATCAAGCCGTTTACAATGAAACGGTTGTGGGACGTATAACCGCAGTGAATGATGGCCAAAATCATGTGGTGACCTCGCACTGATTCATGCAGCATTCTTCAACAAGATGGACCGATGACCTGGTAACTTTATCAGGTTATCAGTATAATATCGGGTTTTAGAAGGAATCCATCGGTCGTGGAATGCGCACGAGGATCAAGGGGAAACTTATGTATAGCGGTGGAAATCTGTTGCCTGATAAATATGAGGTTTTACTACCCTTTCTTTCTGACTAGGACAAAGACACGTGACCTGCAGATTTGTATTAGTGGCTCTGGGGGCTAACAAGAATTAAAAATAAAGCAAATGCATTTATTTTTCTAGTATATATTGTCGAATACAGATTTATGAAGTCGAAGAACTTTTCGTCCAACATTTTTGACGGTTGGACAATAGATTTCACGTGAATAGGAATCATTATGGATCATTCGGATATAACCCCGAAGTGACATGTATTAAAAAGAGTTTCACTAAGAAACTGCGTTC
>JALPQI010025895.1:0-21487 GCA_025490895.1 Thaumatotibia leucotreta | reverse complement strand
ATCGCTTTAGATTTTCGATAATTCTTTTAATCAGTGAAGCGTATTGGATCGTCAACCGACGGTCGCGATTCGATATCGAAGATAATAAAACTGCAATGGAGCCATTTATTTTAACGGGTTTGAAAATATATCCATTCTAATTCACAAAATGTTTTCTTAAGGTGCAGACCAAACGAGCATTCGCTCATTCTATCCCCCACTCTACGAAATCAACGAATTTCGACGAATCACGTTTTGCGTTTTATTAGCAATATTAGTTCTTTATCTGGGTCGAGTACAGAAAAAAATGACACAAGTTAGGGTTTTAGAATCGATTGCAGAAAAAATACATAGGTAGTCCGTTAATGAACACAAAATTTAACGTGATATATTATTTTTTGCGTTACGAAGTTAAATTTTGTGTTATTTTTGTTTTTTTAACTTTTGACAGTGAAAAAAGGCGATAAAATAAAATTTTCATTGAGCGATCAACAATACGCGGCTACTTTTTTTTTAAGTTTGATGCCTTTTTATGCTGTCATAGGTTGTGGGACAGCACACTATATTTTTGGAAACATAACTGAACATCACTATTTTGTCTTACGAAGTTACCCATATTGTTAGTATAACTTTCGTAACACAATGGAAACTATCGTATTTTTTTGTCATTTCTTAATTACGTACTATATAAATTATAAATATTAGATGTCATATACCAAAGAAAAACGACCAAGATCACCTATGTCCGAGGTACCCATCTACGAAATTTCTGTTCATTTAGCGGAAATGTCTATGCACAAATAAATATACATGGTGTACCAGTCGAAAACAAATAAAATGTAAAGGTGCATTTAGACCAAACGAGCATTCGTTCATTCTATTCCCCACTCGTTCGTTGCACAAAACTTGATTTGCCGAAATTCGTTGATTTCGTAGAGTGGGGGATAGAATGAGCGAATGCTCGTTTGGTCTAAATATGCACTTTTAATAGCATTTGTGTCTTTGACACATATCGTAAAACACGTTTTTCACATGTTTCTCAGAATGTATTTGGAATTCTTAATTAACATTTTCTTAATACGTCCAAGTAGTATTTGCTGGTAATTGCTTCTTAATTGTATTGACAATTTAATTATTAACTTAATGACTGCCAAATTCCGAACTATATCCGTCAGAAGTATCAAATAAGTATTGACAGTCCTTATTCGGTACCGAACCCGACTTGTAATTACTAATTATGGTTATATGACTTATATTATATGTTTAGGTACCACACTAATTACCTTTTTTAAAGTAACTCGTAATTAAATTGCTTTTGACTATAGAAAGACCACACAGAATCTGGCAGAATGTGACACATCACTTAATATACAAGTGTGAAAGTGCGTAGCACGATAAACGGTAAAAACGAGCCCATAGACCTGTCTACTCCTGCCCTCATTCAATATTATCTATGTCGCAAAACACGATAACAATCGACATAGTACCAGGCCCGCATAAGCCAGATAGCACTATCGACATCCGGGTGAAAACCGAGGAACTGAGGTAACAATTACTAGACGTGTGAACGTCCCACCGGTTCATGGGTTCCTGGTACATTAGGTGCACTTTCTTTCAAATTGGGAAAAAAGTTAATTTGCATGAACGTTGAGTGACTTTTCCTAATTACGGTTTTACAAGTATTTATAAAACAAATGAAACTATTTAATAAATTAGATTTAGCCTATAGACGCCTCCAATTGGAGAAACTGTAAATTTACAATTATAGTACTTGTCACATGGGAGCGTTCAAGTATTACGTAACGCAATTTTTGAAGATTTTTGACCCCCCCTCCCCCGTTGTAACGCACCGTAACTTTCTTCTGTACAGAGTAGGGGGGGGGGGAGCCCTACTCTGTAAGCGCTACGTAACACTCAAATGACCATTTTTACCCTAAAGTTGCAAAAAGTTATGTTATAGTTTTTATCCTTGGTATAGTTTTAATTGCGGTAATCGGATTCCCCGTGAAACATAACTGAAAAGGGTTGCCAATTTGAGAGTTTTGATTCCCTAGTTATTTACTTTAAAAAAACCATGTTACGTAACGTGGTGTAAGGAAGACCCCCTCCCGCCCCTGTAACGCATCGTAACGTAACGTTTTACGAGACCCCCCCCTCCCCCCTAAATTGCGTTACGTAATACTTGAACGCCCCCCATGGTGAAGTTAGGGCCAGGCCTGATGATGAAACTGAAAGGTCTACAAGAAGTTGGAAACGAAACGATGTAACCATGACAATTTTGGACTCGTCTCGATGACAATAATTAGACTTAAAGAAAGGTCTGTTGTCGATAAAAGCACGACCGATAGGGAGTGTTTTAAATCGACACGAGTTACGAATTTCCTTTTTGCACATGTCTCGTACGACGTTTTTCAGTGCAGGTGGCCATCTGAAGTTTTGGACCTGACGTAAAATGACCCACTTCTCGTACTAGAGCCTAAAAAAGTACCATCTCCAGAAAAAGTATTGCGAAATTACTTGAAATCTATAAAGTAGCTCTAAATAGGCAAGCGCAAACTTTAAAAGGAAAACTTTCCTGTCAAAGGTCATTCTAAAACAGTCATTAAAGTTCTCATAAAAAACGCCGAATAGGGAAGTAACACGATTGTCTCTCCTTCAGATATATGGAAGCAGTCATAATGTTCACTAATATCTGAACGGTTTTATTACCAAAGACATAGAGTTTATTATTTATATGCCTTGTCAAATTATCTGATTGTTTTTCCTAAAATGGGGCCGCTGGCGCCGAACATGTATAAAATAATTGTACGAATAGTTTTGGCATGAGTTCTACAGCAGTGTTATTCACTAAGGAAACCGCCTTGCTGTCAGCGCTGTGTCAGCGCTGCGGCAGCGTCGAGCCTAAAAATGGTATTCACTAATGTACTTTAAACGACACTAGTGCTCGGCGACGAATGCGGCGTGAGCTGGAACTACACTACGTCGAGAGTTTGACGTTTAATGTACGAACTTCGTATTCTCTAACGAAAAACAGCGACGAACTCGCCCACAACCTTGATTCCTAATGTCAAATAAAACAGCTAGGATTTTAGACAAGGCTGTCTCGACGTCGAGCTCGTTTACGAACGCAGCGTCGAATGTGTGAATAAGAGAATAGCATAGCAGGACTCGTTTCATAATCGACTAATTAAGAGTCATCTATATTTTTAAAGCATAACAAACACTGCATAATTATGAAGGCGCTTTTAGACCAAACGAGCATTCGCTCATTCTTTCCTCCACTCTACGAAATCAACGTATTTCGACGAATCACGTTTTGTGTAACGAACGAATTTCGTAGAGTGGGGGATAGAATGAGCGAATGCTCGTTTGGTCTAAATGCACCTTTAGAAATGGCCAACTATACATCTGTAGTAATATTATAGTAGGGAGTTTCTGCATGTGCATATCTAGTGTTTGCTTTCGTTTCGCCACAATGCTATCAGCAACTGATAGCGAGAGCTGATCTCTGACACGGCGGTAATTATGTGTCGACGGGGTACAGCCTTTACGCAATTCAGATTGTTACGGGAGTTATACATAATGTTTATATACATACTTTTCACGGCACTTGCTTGTAGGTGCATTTAGACCAAACGAGCATTCGCTCATTCTATCCCCCACTCTACGAAATTCGTTCGTTACACAAAACGTGATTCGTCGAAATTCGTTGATTTCGTAGAGTGGGGGATAGAATGAGCGAATGCTCGTTTGGTCTAAATCCAGCTTTACCGTTGGGCGGGGTTAGATCTATTTCATTTTGATCAATCAAAAATATCAAAAAAACTTCTAAATACAATTTCCCATGAGCATTGAGTAGATATTTGCTTCTACAATGTTTATTTTGAATGTAAATAATAGTGTTTACATTATCTTATCACTTATCGATCGATAAATAGACTGACATATATATCAGGGTTAACTGTATCGAATTCGATTCAGCTGTCAATTATTATCTATATACCGTATTGGTGAGAGATACGAAAATGTTGCATAGTAGTAGTGCGTTAGTAGAAAAGAAAACAAAAAACAAATATAAATGATTTTTCTCATTGTATAAAAATAGTGAGGCAGCCACACATACATCAACACACTCATATACAGACATACATACACATAAGTTCATACTTCTACACTATAGGTACAACTTCTCTTCGTTCAATGGTGTTCTGCGATACCGGCTGTGCCGAGTGCAGAGACCGATATCATTTTTGTGTAAATAATATGGAAATAAATATCTTATGCACAGATGTCATATATACCATAGATCAAGCAAACGTATCTACTTAGCGTGTCAAATTTACTCAGTAAAATCTACTGAGTTGTCCGTCTTTAATCGCAGCTTGCAGCTTTCGGGCGTCAAATTTTGTAAGTTGAAGTGAACAAAAACATTAATAGTGCCTCCTTAAGTAATATTAATTGCAACAACACAATAAAATATGAATACTCAAGGGCCTGAGACATATTTAAAATCATAGACAAGTATCAACTTCAGTACAAAATCTGACACGCTCGGCCGCCATACAAATGAATGAACTTGTTTCTTCTATCCAAATCTAATTCTGTGATCTTATGTCTTTTCCATAGCATTGGACATCTTTGTCACATGTCGTGAAACACATTTCACGTTCGCAGATATATTTTTAAGTTAATACTAATAAATATCAATAATTCTGCTTCGTCTGAAGGTTAACTGGTAGAGAATGCCCCATGGTATTAAGTTCGCCTTTTGTATTTCAAAGTTTTCTTGTTTGTACAATAAAGATTAAATAAATAAATAATTTTAACTGTTTTTTTTTAATTATTGGACTATTTTAAGGTTTTTCAAAAAAATCGGTTCGTTCCGATGTAGGAAGTTACCTTAGGATGTTATTATCTCCAGAGAGACAAATCATGTATTAAAATCAAATGATTAAAAATAAAAAAATATATATATAAAATTTTTTGCACATCGTTTTTATTTGGAAATGTTAATAAACCTATTCAAATCATGTTCATAGTAGTGTCAAGTAAACTAGTTCACAAATATGAACAATAGATTATAATTGACACCTCACCGTACAAGTATATACTGATTATTACATAACATAATATTTAAGCTGTTGTAACAAAGTAACGCCTATTGTTTCTGTAATACAAACGCCAAAACGTTTATCTGACCTATCATGAGCCTTATTACGTGTGTCATAAAGCTCACGAAAGTTCAGATAACTGCGATGATACATAAGTTTGTAACACTGACAACCTTGGACCTTATGTCTAAGAATATAAGGTCCACCGAATATCAGATAAAATGATACAACACTTGCACAAATCGCCAGTTTGTTTACACGATAGGTCAGATGATGGATCCTGGTAGGATGCATTTACATGTTTAAAGATAGTATCAGTTATCATGTTCGTCCCAGTGACACAACGTCTGTGATCAAATAGTCTATTATTCCTATGCCAATAACACAGAATCAAACCGGAATCAGAAGGGATTCGAAAGTACTGTTGACACAAAAAATGTCACAAAATTTACCAAAAAAAGACTTGTTTACAGACAGAGAATTATTAATTTATGTATTATCTTAAGTCGCTGCACTTGAATTGTGAATATATGAATATAACTATGAATATGTCCTAGATTGACTTATACACTGTAGTGTCACTGTCAACTGTACTTTCGAATCCCATTCTCATCGCAATTGGATAATACACGATGACGTAGTCAAAGGAAAAGGATCTAATCTACAAACAATACACTTGTTCAGTCATTAAACTTATTTTTTTAATAACTCAATAACAGTAAGAGTTAAGACACTTTCTTAGAGAAATTAATTATATTTGACCTAAATAAGCTTCCCTTAAATTAAAAGCAAATGAAAAAACACCCTGCACATTATACCAACATCATGAATTATTTGATACCTGCCTACATAATTTCACTTAAAAGTCACGCATCATCGAAAATCTATAATTTCCTATAATTTCACTTGACCTACCTAATAAACGACCTCTATTAAACCGTAATAGAGATCTCAAGCATGTTGATTAAAAGAACTATTACAGAAACAAGACAGAAATTACAACTTACGTTATAATTTTTGGCCGAAGGCTGTGGCCGGTAAGGAACTGCTTAGAAAAAGATTAATGCTCGCGAATATCTCGTATTTTGATAGGATTTTCGGCTTTATTTTGTAACCGTTAGAGGTGTAAGTCGCATGCTTGATCGCTAGATGGAGAAAGCTCTGATGTACGGCAATATTTCTGAGATTCGGTGGGTCTTATCCCGTTGCAATAAGGCACGGACTATCGGCAAAGTGTGGACTAGGGATTTACGGAGAATCGGTTTCGGTTCCCGACATGCTGAACTTTTCGTTTATATCGATGTCAATAATTTCAACCTCTGTTACCGCGAACTCCGAAGTTGGCAAACTTCGGGGACTTTTCTCTGTCACACTAAAGAAGGCGTCATTAGAGTGACACTGACAAATCCCCGAAATTTGCGAACTTCGGAGTTCACGGTACGGGAGGTTTCGAGTTTCAGGAATTCCAACGAATTTGGGAACAAAATTAAGATCTTTTCATTTCTGCCTTAAAATAGTTGGGGGCTCATTTGTCACTTCTAGTCGGAGAAGGAATTAGATGAGAACCTATTCTATCTCTTGTAAGACAGAAACCGGAGTTTTGAAGTTTCCTATGATATTAGAGACGAAATCGACACTGAAACAGAAATTGAATTGAATTATAGGAAACTTCAAAACTTCGGTGTCTGCCTCATAAGAGATAGAATAGGTTCTCATTTGATTCCAAATTTGAACCAAAATTGGAGGCTTCAATTTCTGTTTCAGTGTCGATTTCGTCTCTATTATCATAGGAAACATCAAAACTCCGGTTTCTGTCTTACAACAGATATAATAGGTCCTCGTTTAATGCTGGTTTCGATTTCGGGTTCGTTTTAGAAAAACAACTATATTAGCTTTAAAAATAGATAAATCGAATACTCATTTGTCTAATTCGATTCTGAGACGAAAGAAGTGTTGCCTCTATCTCGCACTCGTGAATTCGTACGTAAGTGAAGCATCACTTCGTTCGTGCTATGCTATTCTCTTATTCACACATTCGACGCTGCGTTCGTCAACGAGCTCGACGTCGAGACAGCATTGTCAAAAATCCTAGCTGTTTTATTTGACATTAGGAATCGAGGCTGTGAACGAGGTTGTGGGCGAGTTCGTCGCTGTTTTTCGTTAGAGAATACGAAGTTCGTACATTAAACGTCAAACTCTCGACGCAGTGTAGTTCCAGCTCACGCCGCATTCGTCGCCGAGCACTAGTTTCGTTTAAAGTACATTAGTGAATACCATTTTTAGGCTCGACGCTGCCGCAGCGCTGACACAGCGCTGACAGCAAGGCGGTTTCCTTAGTGAATAACACTGGTGGTTCGCGGTAGGGCCCCTGTTTTTCGTTTCGATGTTGGTTCCAATGGTTCCGTTAGAATAAACTTGAAAACGTCGGTTAACCGATAACACCGCAACATCCCTAGTGGGCGAGGTATTGATAAGTTGCTTCGCTCGATGCAAATTGTTGCGCCGCCGCGTGCGCACATTGTGATTTGTCTTTGTTTGAGGTTAGATTGTTGGTTTTCTGGCTTACTTGCTTTACGGCATTTGATTTGCAAGTGTGCTAGAAAACTCGTTTTAGAAGTTTAGAACCTGGTTCTGTGTGTCAGTAAACTATTTAAGAATTTGGTGACGAATAAATAGTCAATCCAACAAACTCTGTCAGTAAAAAAGGTGGAATTTCAATCAGCCGGGTCACCCGAGTAGTAGCTATTATTCTATAAACACACCAGGGCCATTCCATATGAAATCATCAGATTCTGATTTAATTCCGCGCTGACTGATTTTTAAACAGTTTGAAAAAAATCAAGGATGATAGTCTTAAGTAAGTTGTACGTAAACCGTCAATACTTTTTTTTTACTTGCTGCTCATCCAGATGGGGCCCGCTTTAAGTTTCAATTTACCTGTTTTTGAGGTTCCACGAGAAGCGATGTTAATTTGTTTCGGTAACTAATATACATTTTTTATATATTTTTTCTGATTCTCTAGTAAACGTACTTTAAAATGTTATTATCAATATGCATCAAGCTATTTTACTTATTCCATCATAAATGTTGAAAGTTTTGTGAATATTTTCAAATTCCGCCCCTTTTTTATTGGATTTTGCAGCATGTCTACTGGCCTTAGGGAATTAATTTTTTTTTACTGTATAGTACAAGTATTGCTCTCGTAAAATAACTGAGGGTTTGATCACAAACTCTTCATTTAGCTAAAAAAAAGAATGGTAAAGTTGGCCATTTTACGAAATTGCTCAACTTTGACTTCAAATTTCATCATGTTTGGCAATATAAAAAAATCCAAAAAGTTATACAAAAGATAGTACCAACTCTATTCTATAGGAATCCGTTTCATTAGGTTTGTGTTTTCGATTTCTGTGAGAATTATGATTTTTTTTAATGTCCATTTTTCGGTACTTTTTACGACTATTTTCCGGCGCTCTATGACTTCACTATTTTTAAATAAAACACATTAAATTATTCATAACTATATTTTATTACTCATTAACAACAACAAGAACCTTTATTTAAGCTGCGATGTACGTAATTAAGTATGTCAGTGTGTGTGACCCTTGTGTTAAAGCACGATTTACGAATTCATGTTCATATCATGCAATAGTCAGCAAAAAAGCTTGTCACAAATATGTAATCAGTGCCGGATTTACCAGTAGGCCAAGTAGGCCATGGCCTAGAGCGGCAGATATTAGGAGCGGCAGATTTGGCAGCAAAAAAAAATGTTTTTTTTGGTGTCAATAAAATAATTTGGCAAATTTTACAAGCGGCAGAGTAGAAGCGAACTTTTTTAAACTTCGGCCTTGGCGGCAGAATTATACAGTACCAACATCGAAATATCTATAAAATAATGTATCCCCTCAAACAAAGTGAGTCATTAGTAGAATTCAATAGCATGGAAAAGTCAATTTTAACCAACATACTCGTACTGTGACTGATACAGTGGTAGATTAGAGTTTATACGAAGAGACTAGGGTTGTGCTTTGTATGAAAATTAATAACAATATGCGACTCTACCACTACCACACACACTCTAGAAAGCGGTCCTTGAATTTGCAAAATGAAAAAGTTCTAACAAAAATTAAAAATCTGTCTGAGCATTAAACCATTTAATAAATTTCAACTGGGTTTTTATATAATATTTTCTTCGGTTACCGCGAGGATTACTCATGAAATAAAACTATGAAAACGGATAAACTCGCGTATATTAACTAATTTTAACTTCATTCCGATGCCGTGAGGCTGATGTATTTGGCGGTGGTGACCATTCCCCTTTTTAGGACTGGCAACATTTTTTCAAAATTATTTTAAATTTCCTTATTTATCAAAATTGTATGTTTTGGTTTAATGCATGATGATCTTAAGATGTACTACAAATGTTTTTTGAAAAGAGTTGTCCCGCTGAGTTTCTTGCCGGTCCCAATTTTGGGATACCTTCCTAACAATACAATCATACAAAGGAAAGAAAATACTTCTCAGGCAGTGGCGTAGGGATAGAACCGGCGTAGATTATTTATTTTGTCTCTTGTCTTCATTCTGAAAATATTTGTAATGAATAACTAGCTTAATTTGCAAATTTTGTATGTACAGCCACCCTTAAAATTTATTGTCTGTGGTTTAGTAATTTTTCTTTGGTGGGTAGTTTTGTACTTATCTTTCTTATTTTGATGGAGGTAGATCTATCAAATTTCCTCCATTGTCAGTCATCCGCAGACCACGAACCCTGTAAAGTGTTCGAAACGTCGGAATGAAGTTAAAATTAGTTAATATACGCGAGTTTATCCGTTTTCATAGTTTTATTTCATGGGTTTTTATAGTTAATTAAAATTATTTTTACTACGCTCAATCAATATATGGATTTAAATTTTCATGATTATCACTCATTTTAATGACAAACGGGTGTTAATCCTGTAAACTTACGTTTAATTTTATCCTGACATTTCGGGGATGGATGACGTCACACCCGTGGTCGCAGGCAGACTGGCGAGAAAATGTATCAACACCTTCGAGCTACGCGGATTTTTCGAACTACCCGCACTTGGTTTTTATTATTCACTTCTAGGCTAGGGTTGTCACTAAGCCTACACCCAACACAAAGGAGTGTTTTTATGGCTTTGAAATGGATGTTTCACCACGCTTACATTTGTAAATCACGGGATTCCATAACGAGATTCCTTGCCACTCATTTTTATTAATATTCCGATGTTTCTTAATTTCGATAGAGACGCTTTTTAACAGCCGTGATATAGTATGTCCTTGACCCTTTCCGCTATGGTGCGTTTGCTTTCCCCAATATAGGAACTACCACAGCTAATAATCAAGACCAAGTGCGGGTAGTTCGAAAAACCCGCGCAGCTCGAAGGTGTTGATACATTTTCTCGCCAGTCTGCCTGCGATCACGGGTGTAACGTCATGCCCTAAACGTCAAGATAAAAATAAACGTAAGTTTACGCGATTAAGCCCCGTTTGTCATTAAATAGGGTAGGAGATCTGGCGATAGGGGTCATAATAATTCCCACAAAGACCATGTTTGGTTTTTTTAGTTCTTCGAACGTGTCTTATTAACATCCTAAAAGTAGAGAAAAATCCAAGTATGACAAATACGTTTTTTGGCCACTTTAAAAATATATATATATGACATATATATGAAAAAATCATGTGAGGTATCAAATAACACGAAATTACGAAGTATAAGGTTGATTTAAAAAGATAATTACTAATGTACTGGCTGGAAAACTGAAAACATTGACGTTTAGTTGTCAAAATAACGTTTAACCATTTGAATAAGGATCATCAAAGGATCACCATCGCCATGTCTCGCTCTGAATTAATTATGTAAGGTAAATCTTTATTTTAGATACTATTATTATAGATTATTGAGTATTCTATCATTAATGTCTAGCATTAATGTATTAAAATCATGAAAATGCGTTAGTTTTATTACATTTCTGTTTATTCTGTTGTGGATTACGGATCTAATTTTCTGGGTCTGTCTATCATAGATTGCTTTGGGACAAGAGGTTATATGTTTTACAGTACACATGGGATTGTTTTACTGCTCCAGGAAGGTAAAGAGCACTTTACGTGCCTCTGTCAAACAATCAAAGTGTCATAGTACTGTAAAACGTCGTACGATATACGTGCAAAAAGGTAATTTGCAACTCGTGTCGCAAACACTTCTTTTTTGCACTCGTATCGTAACGTACTGTAGAAATCTAGGTCTGCTATTATCGCTTTAAAATATATCTATATAGTATGTAGGTACCTACAGTTTTATTGCCGCCCACAGAAGACGCCGCAGCTTATCACCTTTTCCGCGTCCACTTGCAGTGTCTGTACTGGAAAACTTTAGACACGAATATTGCCAATCCCGAAGATTGGGGTTGGGAAAAACTTGGGGATCAACTACAGCCCGTAACGTGTCATTTAAACCCTGCACCGGACGTATTGATGAACATGATTCGTTGCACGTGCTAAACAAATACAGCTGAGCCATGCGGTAGGGGCAGATGTACATGCCGACGTTATGGTGTCGAATGTACCGAAATCTGCTTGAATTGTTGCGGAAAAGATTGCACGAATAATTCTTTTAAAGACACTGATTTAGGAGAAGCCGAAGATTATTAGATCAATTTTGTCTTAAATACCATTTTTTATGTCTAGAAGTGATTTTATTTGTTTTTAAGTTCAATTATTTTTCTTTATAAAATTTATTTTTGTTACAAAACGCAATTTGTTTCATTTTTAAATAGGTTTTTTTTTTGTTTTTCCTCCAGTTTTTTTTAAATACCACATTTATCATATCATCATATCCTTTTTCAGCTTTTAACGTCCTTTCACTAGATACCTCACACGATTTTATATGTTTTTTTTTAATGTGTCAAAAAACATATTTGTCATACTTGGATTTTTCTCTACTTTTAGTATGTTAATAAGACACACCCAAAGAGCTAAAAAAGTCTAACCCCGTCTTTGTGGGAATTATTATGACCCCCTCCATATAAAAGTTCGTACATCTCCTACCCTAAAAATATGAAATCCATCAATATTACAATAAAACCACAAGTCAATATTATTTGGCTTTAAAGTTATCTGATAATTAACAATTATAGAAAACAACCTTTAGTTCCATCTTGTAGCCATGTTTGGTAGCTCATGGCTGGCTTCCAACTTCCAAGTGATTAAAATATTCCTGATTTGAAGCTGACTACAAAATGGTAATTATTTAGCCCCATCTTGTAGCCTGGTTTGGTAGCTGGCTTTTAAATAAGACAAATATTCCTGATTCGAAGCTGGCAATGAAACGGGAATTTTGAAGTCGTAGGAAGTAGCTGGTCTTTGTGTCAGTTATTTTTCAAACTGCAATGAAAAATTTCATGTGTGGCTTCTCCTGCATTTTTGGCATCCGTCCACAGCACGTCTGATCTCACAGGAAAGATCCTAAGGGCTCTGCCTATTAACTGTGAGACTGCGGGTTTGGAGGACGCCAAAAATGCATTCAAAATTGCTTGCCCTTCTAAAAATTTTCCTGACAACCTAAAATCGCAAAGGAGCTGGGACAATGTGTATTGTGATCTAACATACAATTCTCTTCTAAACAGCTCTGCAGGTCCGGATCGTGCGAGACTTTTGGCGGTCGGAACCCGGGAAGCTGGTTACTGGCTGCATGCCCATCCTTCGGCTAGTACTGGTACTTTCCTGGATCCGGCCTCTCTTAGGCTCGCAACCGGCCTGAGACTCGGGGCCCCGGTATGTACCCCTCACTTATGCTGTTGTGGCACAGACGTGGACCGACTGGGACAACACGGACTAAGTTGTCAAAAAAGCGCAGGCCGTATTTCCAGACATGCGACGCTTAACGACATAATCCGCAGGTCTCTTGCCACGATCAACGTACCTGCTCTTCTTGAGCCTACTGGTATTATTAGAGATGATGGTAAGAGACCTGATGGTGTGTCTTTGGTTCCTTGGAGCTTGGGACGGATGTTGGTATGGGATGCTACTTGCGTAGATACCCTGGCACCGTCCCATCTTCAACGAACTACGTTTAAGGCAGCCGCTGCGGCTGAAAATGCCGAATTTTTAAAACGTAATAAATATAAGGGCCTCGGCAAAGAGTACGATTTTGTACCGTTTGGCGTAGAAACTTTAGGTTCTTAGGGCCCCAGCGCACGCGAATTGTTTGCTGAGATCGCGAAACGTCTGGTTGATGTAACTAAAGACCGAAGAGCTGGCGATTTCCTCGCACAACGCATCAGTATTGCGATACAGCGAGGAAATGCCGCCAGCATCCTCGGTACGATGCCACAAGGGCCAATCTTAGATATAGGTTAGGTTAAGTAGATTAGTTAGATTTAATCTATGTACATAAATTGTAGTTTTGAAAATAAATATATAAAAAAAAAACTGCAATGTATAGCGATCTTTTTTGGAATAGAAATCCGCGTACTACACTACAGCATCTCAAATACACCCATGAACAGCAATTGTCTTGCGACCAAAAGGAATAAAAACTTTAATGAAAGTTTTTGAAATTAGAAAGAATTTATGAAAAATTATAAAACCAGCGTCGACCACTGGAGAATAAGAGAATCGTTCCATTATTTGGTAGCTGGCTACAAGATAGGAAAACAAGTTTCTTATTTCGTAGCTATCTACCAAATATGGCTACCAGATGGTACCAAAATCTGAAAAACAGGAATTGTAACGATTGTTCAATCATTATAAATAAATCTGGGAATAATGAAACCTTCTAATCAATTGGAATTGTGCTTTTTGTAAATTATTTATAGTGACAGACATTTCAGTATTTTCAATTAAACAACAAACATAATTAAAAAAAGTTACCTGATTATTAACAATTAAAGAAACAATCAGAAAAAACGTCGCATTAATAGGTATTAATGTAATGGGATTTAAAACGTTTGTTTCAGCGGTTTCAGCGCTTTCTTCTTTGAGTAGGTAGTCTACTTCGAATCAGGAATATTTTTCTCACATGGAAGCCAGCTATGAGCTATCAAACCTGGCTACAAGATGGGAGTAAAAATTGTTTTCTATAATTGTTAATTATCAGATAACTTTAAAGCCAAATAATAATGTTTTCTGGTTTTATTGTAACATTGATTGATTTGTTGTTTGCGAATGAGTGTAGTAAAGTAGTAAATAAATAATTTTAATTTACTTGATCAACTTTAAAAACCGAGTTGAAATTTATTAAATGGTTTAATTATGCTCAGACTGATTTTTAATTCTTGAATGTTAGAACTTCTTTATTTTCTCAATTTAAGGACCGCTATCTAGAGTTTGTGTGGTAAGGGTAGAGTCGTATATTATTATTAATTTCCATACAAAGTACAACCCCAGTGTCTTCGCATAAACTCTAATCTACCACTGTATAGGTCATTGTATGTTAGCTAGGCGTCCATCCCTCCACTGTCACACCAGCTAAAAGTCCACGTATTGGACAAAGTAAGAGAAGGCCTACTACTGCGAACACCGAAGTTCGTAAATTTCGGGGATTTGTCTCCGTCACTTTAATGACGCCTTCATTGTCCGAAATTTGATATTTGCGGATTTCGTAGTTCGCGGTAGGGATGCTGGATTTGCTTTCCTGCCACGAATTTGCTTTCCGGTACGCACACACGGCTGTGAAATGAAATTCCTGCCAAAGTGTCCAAGAGTTCCTAAACGACTAATATACGAAGCTTTTTTACGTTTCGACTTTTTTCGTAATTTTCCTAACAAATTATTCAAATTGGATAGGGGCGGCAAAATATAAATGGCCTACAGGCGGCAAATTTCTAAATCCGGCACTGTATGTAATGTATATATATTATGTGCGTGTGTGTGTGTAAAGTATTATTACCTGACTACCTTTACGACATTAACATTTTTGGAGTAGGAATATCTTCCGGCTCGTAAGGTGCCGTTTGAAACTGGCACAAAATTATGATACGACCTGGTATTTTTTATTGTTATCGCATTATTGAATCAACATCATTACTCTTATCTAAAGACAGTAGGCATGTGTAATAAAACCTATAAGTACCCTATTTCAGACGTATTATAAGATGTGCCACTAGCATTTTCATGCTTACCATCAAGAAAGTGGTGTACCACTTTTTTGGTTGACTGTACATAGTAAACGAGGGAATCAACTATCATCATTTTGTTGTTTATTACGTTTATAAATGTTGTCCGTGATAAAAAAAAAACATTAACTTAAACAACTACTTTGAAACTTCTTGCTAACTTGTAGATTTCAAAAAATCATATCTCTTTCAAAAATCAATAACACAATATAAATAAAGATGATTTACAAAGAGCAAAGTAAGTTCTTCTCTTCTGTGTACTTTTCAGATCTTTAAACTTTGCCAAACATGGTTTTTTTTAACGTCATAAAAAGCAAATTCTACAAAAATGGTTTTGTAATTTACTGTTTTTTTAAGTTAGAAGAACTAAATTCAAAAATATTGTTAAAGTTTTCATTTAAAGACTATTTGAGCATGTTAATTAAAAAAAAAATACCTGTCTAGACCAAGCGAACAATCCAATAAAAGCTACTGAACATCACTGAACATTAGCAAAATAACATGACGTTTTAGAAGTTTGTCATACAATAAGTAATAAAAATATACATACTGTAATACATACATGTACAAGTACACATATTAAATAGTAAATTAACATATAATAAAATTCAGTTTCACACATTAAGAAAAAGTTAAAGCAATTTTCATCGACCTCAAAAATCGCTTATTTTTAAACTTCAGACCTTTGTTATCTGGCTGTTAGGCTGTTGAAAAATTAAACAACTACGGTTTCATGTAAAGCATACCTATATTATCATTCATGATTTTTTCCATACAAATCGGAAAGCATGCAGCGCACCCCATTTGATGATTTCATATGGAATGGCCCACCACCATATACAGGGCGTCCCACGGCGATGCCACATGGAGGGAAAGTAACTTAAATATCATAGATAGCGTATTTTGCTGAAAGAAGACTTTATTTTATTTTGAAAATTAAATAATACTGCATTTAAAAAAATCCAAAAAAAATTTGCTTTTTCTAGGCATCGAACCTACTTTAAAACAAAAAAAAATTTTTCGTAATTTTATTCTGTCATTCGAAAGAATAGATAAAAAATAACAATTTTCCTTAAGAAACATAGTATCTAAAACTAAAAGAATAACCAAAAAAGTTTGGTTCAAATTTGTAAAAAAATTGTAGTTGGTTCGATTTCCGGGTGAAGCAAGTAATTTTTTGAAAAACTTTGAATGCAACTTTACTAAGTCTTAAAAATAAAATGAAGTCTTCTTTCAGCAAAATACGCTACCTATGATATTTAAGGTACTTTCCCTCCATGTGGCATCGCCGTGGGACGCCCTGTATAATAAAAATATACATACTGTAATACATACATGTACAAGTACACATATTAAATAGTAAATTAACATATAATAAAATTCAGTTTCACACATTAAGAAAAAGTTAAAGCAATTTTCATCGACCTCAAAAATCGCTTATTTTTAAACTTCAGACCTTTGTTATCTGGCTGTTAGGCTGTTGAAAAATTAAACAACTACGGTTTTATGTAAAGCATACCTATATTATCATTCATGATTTTTTCCATACAAATCGGAAAGCATGCAGCGCACCCCATTTGATGATTTCATATGGAATGGCCCACCACCATATAAAGAAGCCATTCAAAATAAAACACTTAGGCAAAGTGAAAGAAGTTCAAGCAATAAGCACTCGAAAGTCAACGAGGGCCAACGGTCCGAATCCGAACGATCGACGCTGCCTCTATCGCACTTTTAAAATTATTCGTTAATGTGGCAGGGAGGCAACATTGATCGTAATTGGTAGGCCCTCGGTGCAGCGAAATTCGATCAGTGGGTCGCGACACTTGTATGCAAAGAGCGTTTCGTAGTTAGCGGCCGTGTTTACTCTTTAGAGTTCTGTAGTGTTATTCACTAAGGAAACCGCCTTGCTGTTAGCGCTGTGCCAGCGCTGCGGCAGCGTCGAGCCTAAAAATGGTATTCACTAATGTACTTTAAACGACACTAGTGCTCGGCGACGAATGCGGCGTGAGCTGGAACTACACTGCGTCGAGAGTTTGACGTTTAATGTACGAACTTCGTATTCTCTAACGAAAAGCAGCGACGAACTCGCCCACAACCTCGCTCACAGCCTCGATTCCTAATGTCAAATCAAACAGATTAAGATTTTAGACAAGGCTGTCTCGACATCGAGTTCGTTGACGAACGCAGCGTCGAATGTGTCAATAAGAGAATAGCATAGCTGTGCTCCTGGTACTTTTTGGCACACTTGCAAGTAAGGTACTCGTGCCACCAAAAGCGAGTAAAGGGTGACGCTCCCGTGTAAATAAAGGTGCATTTAGACCAAACGAGCATTCGCTATTCTATCCCCCACTCTACAAAATTCGTTCGTTACACAAAACGTGATTCGTCGAAATTCGTTGATTTCGTAGAGTTGGGTATAGAATGAGCGAATGCTCGTTTGGTCAAAATGCAAGGTGCAAAAGAGAGAGGGCGATTAAGGTTGAATACTTGACAACTCGAGATGGAAGGTAGAAGAAATGTGAACTTGAATTTGTCATAAATTAAAATTTAATTAATATTTTGCTTTACCAAAGTATCTTGTGATATCAAGTTCTTCACGCCATGCACTGAAATATCTTGGCGTGTCATTTATTTAAACGAGATTGCCTATTTTTTGCTACCGCTAAATTCGTAAATTTCTAGGTTTTGTCTCTGTCACTCCAACGAAGGCATCATTAGAGTGACGGAGAAAAATCTTCGATGCGGATTTAGAAGTTGGCGATAGGGCCGCAGACCCTGACAGAGCCTTTAAAATCCTGACATAGAGCAACCCCGAGGATACGACGCGAAAGACCATTATGGCCTCAATCCACATAGTTTTGCCCATAGACTAATAGAACATTTCCGGACGCTGTGTCGCTAAGATAAAATTGTGATACAGTTTTGGCAGTTGCTCCGCATTTCGCATTTTCGTATATAAATCTGCAATCCGTAGTGCGGATCCGCATTTTTAAAATTAAAATTTGGATGTGAATACTTTGATGGGTCGTGACTCAAGGCTCAATGTGGAGGTATTAAAAAAACTTTAATTGTTTTTTCATAAACGTACTTAACATTAGAACAAGACTATGAGGAATACTTAAAAACATTGTTTCTCTTAGTTAAAAATATTAGAGTTGAATTCCGCTTTTTTTTTCGAAATTCCACATTTTTAAAGCGTGGCTCCCGCATTTCAGTGTCTGGCAACACTGCTGTGATACGGCGTATCTGATCTGTAAGTACCTATCAGTGTACTAATATGTATTCTGTGGTCTCAGTCGGAACTCGGAACGAAACTTACACATTGAAACCGGCGGCCCACATTAACTACGTTCCATTAACTTTAACTAAGTTGTATCTTCGTCAGACTATTTCAGTCCACAGCTGGACATAGGATGGTGGCAAATACATTCTCACTGTCGTCACCACGCAGCCAATACGTTGTATAGCGATGGTTAATCCGTAATATTCTCTACATCCATGGTTGTCCCATGTAGCGCGGGTCACCGTTGACCCCAAAGGCGGGTCCGTTATGCAATCCATTTGTTCTGCGTTCCGACTCTATCTCTGTTACACTTGCTAACGATAGGTAAGAGTGAAAGAGCATTCCGATTAGTTGGCAAGTCTTCTGATAACGATGAATAAATAAACTAATATTACGAGAGTGCTGAATAGATAAATAGTTTAGATAATGTAGTATATGAGTATTGTAAACTGATAATTTTGTTCGATTATCGATCGAGGTGAAAGACTGGATGTTGATTTTCATTTTTAGAATTATTATAACTAACGTGAGACTCAAACATATTAAACTATTAACGAACCGGGTTACTCACCTCGAAGTCTATGATTTCTCGACATGTTTCGACCTATTAAGAGGGTTTGCTGAGATCGCGAAACGTCTGGTTAACGTAGGTAACTAAAGACCGAAGAGCTAGCGACTTCCTCGCACAACGCATCAGTATTCATTTACAGCGAGGAAATGCCGCCAGTATCCTCGGTACAATGCCACAAGGACCAGTCTTAGATATTTTGTTAGATTAGTTAGATTTCATTTACCTATGTATATCAATTGTACAGCTTTGAAAACAAAGACCGATAAAAAGAAAAAGAAAAGCAAGTCACAAAAAAATTAAATAGGTACCTGCATCCTACATGTAACAATAAAAAAAAACTAGTTTAAGTTATGAATTAACATAAATAATTATCCATAACTAGTAAAATGTACAGAGATAATACAGTATTATAGTATGTAATATAAAGAGACATATTATAACTGTACGAGCTGTCAAGAGGTGTAAAACCTCTATGTAAATGTAGTTCTGTTTAACATCAGCAAAGCTTTTGACAGGTAATGCAGTACTTACTCAAGCTTGGTAAATAAAAGTTTCGTAATGTGTGCACAAAAGCGTCGCCCACGAGTAGAAAAGTGATTAGAACACCTGAGAAACGTGATATAAGCATGATGAATGGCAAGTCAAATCAGCATCTTTTTCGAACTGGCAAAACTATCGTCCTGCGACCATATACAGTGTTTTACCATGACCCAGGCTTTTACGAAAATGGGTAATAATACGCATTACTGGCAATCGTTTTCAAGTATTAAGAGTTGACAAATATTTAAATTAACTGAACAATTATTTTTATTTCGTTCGAACGATCAATGTAACGCGTGTACTGCTTAGTTGTCAAACGTTGCGAGTGGCTGCGATCTGTCATTGTCAAGTGCCAATTAACGATTTATTTTGAAGTACATTGCTTCTCAATTAACTTTTCTTAGAAAGATAATTACTTTTAAAATTAGAATTTTTAAACAAATAATGCACATGGTTTGGCTAAGAATCTGCATCTCAATCCTCGGTTCAAATAAAAGCCTGCCTCATGTTAACACACTGTATAAACATGGACGTCTAACGCCAGCTCAAAAATGCCCCCAAAAGCAATTGTTCAATTGTGCCAAGATGGGCAGGACATAGCGCTTTTCTGAACACCGCGCATGTTTTGACGCAACATCTTTGACAAAGGTTTATAGAACATAGCCAATCAAAACTTTGATGGACCAATCACAACTATTTATAAATGGCGGCTTAAGTTTTTATAGGTTCACATTGAAATTCATTACCGTGATGCATTGAAGAGGGGGTGACACTTGTCAACTAAAATTCAGGACCGTTTTTGAAAGGCAATTTAGGTAATATGGCTTCCATGTTTTATTTGTTCGTAGCTATCGCCTATTAAGGTCTATACCCACTAGACCGTATGACCGTAGCATGAACGTATCAGACAAAAAATATTTTTTGTATTGAAAAGTATGAGATGGTGTTGGCCGGCACCGGAACGTCCTAGTGGGCATAGTCTCATATTTTTCAATACAATAGTGCATTACGATACGAGTGCGAAAAATGAAGTTCGAAACTAGTGGAGATAAAATAAAGCACGACCGAAGCGAGTGCTTTAAATCGACACGAGTCACGAATTTTGTTTTCGTACCAGTATCGTACGACGTTTTTCAGTACATATATTATGGTCCTCCAAAGATTTCGACCTGACGTAAAATTAACTAGCGCGTAAAAAAAGCGCCATATTTGTACCGAAAATAGTATTTTTAGTACAGATGATGCCTTTTTTAGGCTTTAGTGCGTCATTTTACATCAGGTCCAAAACTTCGGAGGACCATCTGCACTAAAAAACGTACGAGACACGTGCAAAAACAAAATTCGTACCTCGTGTCGATTTACGAAAACATCGCCACTTGTTTCGAATATCATGTTTTTCGCACTTGTGTCGTAATGTACTCATTTTTTTGTCTGATACGTTCATGTTACGGTCATAGTATGGTATGGTCTAAGGGGTAGACCTTTATGAAGTTTTATATTAAAAACACAAATAAAATACTGGTAACAAATACTTAATTGTTCATAATTATATTCAATAAAAAAACATAAATAAAATTATAGGTCAAATAAAAAAAATATAGGTTTGTCAGCATCTGTAGCCTAGTTGGTACTGTTGGTAGTGACCCTGCCTACGAAGCTGGAGGTTCCGGGTTCGAATCCCGGCGAGGGCATTCTTTGTGTATTTATTTATCACAAATGTTTGCTCCTTGGTCGTGGCTGTGTATTATTTACGAGTATCTAAGTATCGATACGTATCTATCTATTATATATATATCGTCGCCTGGTACCCACACCACAAGCCTTAATTGAGCTTACCGTGGGACTAGGTCGATTTGTGTAAGATGTC
>JALPQI010025894.1:0-11138 GCA_025490895.1 Thaumatotibia leucotreta | reverse complement strand
CGTCCAGCAGTGGACTATCATAGGCTGATGATCATCATTGATCATCATTAGTGATGTACAGTCAGGGGCATAAATATATATGGAATTTTAGACCTTATGCTCCAGACATAAGTAAAAAACGTGTACACATATTTTTACCCTTGACTGTATTATTTTCAAGAATATTCATTACACTAGGTACCCATTAAAAATGCTAGATGAAGCTAAATGAACGTGCAATTTACTATAAATAGTTATAGTGACCTGTCACCAAGATATCTTGATCTTGGTGAATGGAGCGCAGTTTATATTTACTCGTAAACACTGACGTTTCATTACCAGTATTCATTAAACCATTCAAATATGCAGTTTTGCATATTCAAACTCGATGGAAACAAGTTTTTCTTAATTAATCAGTATTGGGTATGAGTATAATATATCTTTTTTAAATTCACCACAACAAAGGCACCCAACAGTTTTTTTTAAATATCTTTATGTAGATATACGAGTATATCTGTACAATTTATACATATACCTACATAAATTAAATCTAACTAACCTAAATTATATCTAACATTGGCCCTTGTGGTTTTGTTCTGGGGGTGCTGGCAGCATTTCCTCGCTGTATCGCAATACTTAAACGCTGTGCATTTAACTAGACGTTTTGCGATTTTGACAAAAAAATTGCGTGTTCTGAGACCTAATGAATCTAAAGTTTCTACATCAAATGGTACAAAATCGTACTCTTCGCCGAGGCTTTTATACAGCCGACTTCTATAAGGTTAACTGTGATATCTCTTTACCTTTATAGTATTTGTTTATATGTTTTTAAAAACAACGACCGTTTTCAAATCATCATCATCATCATCATCAGCCTATGATAGTCCACTGCTGGACGTAGGCCTCTCCTATTAACTATGCGTATAGACGCATTAGGAGGTAAATGCCCATAATCGCCACGCTGGGCAAGCGGATTGGCGATCGCAGTAATGTGTCCACTATGATGACGCTGCTGCCCATCATCAATCTTTAATCAAATATGGTCAGTGACACTTCAATCCCTTAGTCGACTCTTACGACACTCGCAGGATGAGTTGGGGTGGTGACAAATGTATTCTTTCTGCCGCCACCACACGGCCAGATTCACATTCATAGAAACACATCTGTACGTATACCTAACATCTGTATTGTATCTTTTTTGTGATTCTGACATTTCTGACTGTGATATTCTAGGCTATGTATATTTATTTCATTAATAATTTTGTTGTGCTTGTTTTATATTTTGTTGATTTTCTTGTGTAACATTTTAAAATTGTATTTGCATGCATTTAGTTATGTTCTATTGGAAATAAATAGTGATTGATTGAATTATGTCCCAGGAAATCAGTCCATTTTAACGCAAATCAAAAGGAAACACTGTATTTATTGCATTTAAAAAACAATTTAGACCTGCGAAATCAGACAGCTGACATTATGTCTTCTGTTCGTGATTTCTGTCACTATCGTTATTGTAATGTGAATGTAAAGTGCAAACCTTAAATCCTGAATATCAGTAATATCACACGGAAGTACTAGACCAGACTGAAAGACCAGACCAAGCAATGAAATTCACGGAATATGCCAGCCAATGACACTTATCTTCTCAGAATTAGCACTAAACATCAATGGTTAACAGTAAATCATTTGGAAGCAAACAGCAGATATACAAGACACAGTCACAAGCGTAAATACTAGAGACAAATAGATAATAAAAACTGACAATCCTCTCTTATAACATCAACATGTGTTGATAATTTAAAGACAAAACTCTCGTGAGACTCATTCATACTAAAATTATATTTCACGCGGGTTACTCACGTTTTTAAAGTTGAAAAATGCTCTTATTCCAAGTATAAAATGAAACAATCTTCATCGTGCAGTTATGGTCATTGGCTCATGATGAAGCTCCTCATATACGAAGCGGAACATGTCGAGCATTTTCGACTTATTACGCTACGTAAGTAGCCCGCGTGATATGTAATGTTAGTTTTGTCATTGTGTACCCTTATCATAGATTGCAAATACTTTTTTTCCGTATACTCCAAGCTTTTCAGAGTTAAAATCAATAGTGTTACAACGTACGTAAATACAACACTGGTTTGTCAACGCGTGTGATACCAGGCTTGCTACTGCGAACACCGAAGTTCGTAAATTTCGTGATTTTTTCGTGATTTTTTAGGGATATCAATATTTTATATACACCCTTCGATAGAGCAGAAAATTTGTAGTCGAACGATATAATTAACTCAATTTTGTCATTTTGGTGGTTACATCAATTCATATTACAATTGACGATATATGATATGAACTCAGTGACCTCGTTCAAGGTCGCTTGAATAAAGACCAGTCTTTATTATTCACTCATCTTCATATTGATAAAAGATTCCCAAAGCAGTAGTGCCAACATCATAATCCGAAATGTAAACAAGACCGCAGCGCCCGCGCAGCAATTACACACCTCTACTACCAAATTAACATGTCATGAATATTATTTAACTTTTTCACCATTATGATAATTCAATTGTGGACTGTCCCTAGTATTAACTCGAGAGCAAAAACCTCAGATCTTTAACGCATTTGCATATATTACAATACTAATTCATGCCAGTTGACGTGCAGTGTGAAAAAAGTGACAGGCGGAAATTTGGACGAGATCGGCGCGTGCGCAATGGATATTTAAATAGCGGTTTAATGAAATGTAAATTAACTCTGAATTGGTATTTTACTGTCTTGAGACTATTCAAATAAATACAGTACTTTATCTTGTAGATGGGTTATTGTTTGTAGCCTTTGTAGGGTCGCAGACTTTTGCGAAGCTTTTGATACTCTGTTCAGTGAATAACTTGACAATATAACCATATATTTTATGGAATGCATATTGCGCGTGCTATAAATGAAAAAATACGTGGAGTAAGTGGGTTCGTGTTAAGTTCATAAAATTACAATAATTATGATTGATGAACAGTGGCATGTAACTGACAAACTCTTTTTTTATTAAATCGGTATACGGTCGTACTCAAAGGTTCCTCAATTTGACGATAAACTTTAGTTTTTAATAATCATAGTTTTTTAGTATACTTTTAACTTTGTATCCCTCTTGCACCAATAAGCGAGTATGAACAGGATGGGCATAAAATAAGCTACGCCATCGACTGCGTTTATCTAACGCCGGCAGCTCATGGTCCGGACACGAAAGTCCTGTAACTAGTAAGCAATTGACTAATGATACAAATTTATTAAATTCCCACTCCTTTTCTAATTGCATAATGGACACTTAACATAAAGTAGCGATTACTCTACTCCTGCGCAGATCCAAGGAGTGCCACGCCTTATAGGAAAATGCAGCATGTATGCATACTGTGTGCGTACGTGTACTCTATGTTTCTGCGCGAGTGGGTGTGTGTGTTTGTTTGTGTGTGTGTGTGTGTGTGTGTGTGTGTGTGTGCGTGTTATTTCAAATAGCGGTGGTACAAATCAAACAATAATAAAAAAAACGTATGGTCAACTATAATGGTATTGTGTCATACAAAGTACTAGATGTAGAAAATTATATAGTATGTTCACTCAATCCATTGGACCATTATCACTATCAGAATTGAGTTAATAGCGGCCGAGTCCAGTAATATATATATAGGTAAACTGAATACATCCACTGTAAGACATTTAATCTAGACTTGAGCAATGTTAAATATAAAAATGTAACCTAACCTAAGTAACAACTTAATTTCATTAATAAACTCTTCATTCACGCAACGTGTTTGGGTAATTGATAAACCTATTAAAAAGATAAAACACAATGATACCACCTTAAGGAAAAGGAATCCACAGACCTCGAAATATCATTGTTTTCTATTCCGCATAGCGACAACGTTAGCCTCCTAAAACTACACGAGACCATCGAAATCGTAATTAAAAACATAGCCGTTACGCTAATTAATTTCTCAAAGTCAAATTTACTTCGGACCTTTCATGTTTTCCAACTGAGACACGGTGTGACTCCGCCACAGATCACTTCAAGTATCAACTGAAGAAATAACTTTAAAAAGTCTTGAATACGAGTCGTAATAACTCGTTTATATAACTCGTTTGTAACTTGTAATAACTCGTTAATACTATTAATTCCTTAAATTGTCTTCAGTATTTAAAACAATACCTAAGAATCCCTCAAAAACCGGAATCCGACAGTACTTTTTAAAAAGTGAGCATTATCACAGACAAGAACCAGAGAGTTAGATTAAAGGAACTATTGGTTCTGAGTAAAAAATAACGCAAAATGTACCTATTCATTCATTCAAAATTATGAAAATAAACAAAATAAAAAGGAATCATATACATTTTTATTCGTTTTAATCATATTTATTTTCTTTCTATTTCAAAACTGTACAATTTATATACATAGATTAAATCTAACTAATCTACTTAACCTAACCTATTTCTAAGATTGGCCCTTGTGGCATTGTACCCTCCTGGGTACAATCCTGGGATGCTGGCGGCATTTCCTCGCTGTATTGCAATACTGATGCGTTGTGCGAGGAGGTCGCCAGCTCTTCGATCTTTAGTTAGTTACGTCAACCAGACGTTTCACGATCTCTGCAAACTATTTGCGTGCCCCAGCCCCATGCACCTAAAGTTTCTACGCCAAACGATACAAAATCGTACTCTTTGCTGAGGCAATTATATTTATTACATTTTAAAAATTCGGCATTTTCAGTCGCCGCGGCCGCCTTAAACGTTGCCATTGAAGACGGGACAATGCCAGGGTGCCTACGCAAGTAGCGTCCCACACCAACATCCGTCCCAAGCTCCAAGGAACCAAAGCCACACCATAATAATTTGATACGATTTAATTTCCATGCGGCGTCTAGTGTTAGTATGTCCCGCAGAATGTGCGTAGATTCTAGCGAGTGCTCGACTCAGTGTCTTAAAGTGTCTGGTTATTTTTTTCGCCGGAATAGTTTTGGAAAGACACGGTTTGAGGGTTTACAACCACGGCGGCCAATTAATTCCGAGTGTACTGGAGATTTATAACCTCGTATGCCGTTTTCACCGACTGTACGTGTAATTAGCCCGCTAAGTTACTGTTATGTTACGTTTCTAAAGGTTTGATAAGAATATCTTTATCTTCCGTGCTACGTTCACTTGAGAAGGCATTTAATAGGTGAAGTCCCTAGATTATCTTATTTAGTAAAATATTCAAAGCTCGATAAAGCGCAATTTGTGGTCCCTAAGTATAATTATAAATGAATAAATAAATCTTATGTAATTTAAGCTAACTTGTTAAATTATACTAACTCTATAGATTTATATTAATTTGTATCGGTGTGGAATAAAAAGGCTTTTTTGTTTTTTATTTTATTTATAAGTAAGTATAATTATATGTATGCTGTGCCATACTTTTCTTGAACCAATTCTTACTAGCCCTTTGCTCGCGCTACTCTTTAAGATTTGTCATAAGATAAAAAAGTACGCGTATATGTATTAAAATCCACATTAATGTAGACACGCATCCTTTTTAATACCATGAAGTTGAACACGATAAACATATTTTTTAATAATGTGACAAAAATCGTAAAACCATTTCATGTTCGTCATAAATCGTATTTAATTCCAACGCCGCAGGCTTCAGTTAGGTCATAAAAGCAACACTTGATTACGCAGAGCGGCAAATTCAAACTCTGAAAATACATAACTTTGCAAGGCCTATGGTCCTACCTGTAGTACTTAATAACACTGAACAAATTTAAATAATAGTTATTCAATGATATCAGCATTTGTTTTGTCTAGAATTGTTTTCGGACAAACTGAAATTAACTTTATTTCCTGCAGAGTTAATAAAAAAAATCAATCACTAGATAAATGTATATGTAATTTATTTAAATAAATACCTTGGCACATTTTTCAAAAATCGGCCTAGTCCCACGGAAAGCCCAATCAATGCCCGTCTTGCACTGCGAGCGGAACGGACCGATTAATGGCTCCGTTTCACGTTCATCGCTGGCCAAGTGCTAGTATGCAATTGACGGCTGTAAGTCACACCAGCGGTGTAAGTTAAACGGAGCCATTAATGAGTCCGTTCTGCTCGCAGTGGAAGGCGGGCATAAGGCTTGTGATTTGGGTACCAAGCGACGATATATATATTATGTATATAATAGCAGAGGGATAAATTTAATTTCACAAAAAATATTATCTGAAAACTTTCCAAACAACCCTAGAGCCTTACAATGGCAATACCGAAACCAGTTCCCAAGCAAGGCTCTAAATCGGTCTCCGGATTGTCATCAATCGTGCAACAGTCGGTGTCCCGTGGTAAAATATGTTATGAGTTCTGCTCCTGTGCGTGATACCTGTAATTAATTTGGCCCCAGGCTCTGCTTAAGCACGGTGATAGCCGATGAAATATCTTGGATACCAGAATAGAATGCCACTCGCCACTATTTGTGCTACATTATAAATCGCGTTGCGATTTTTTCGGATGAAAAAAGCTAGGTGTTCGTAGCCAAGATGCCAATCGTGTACACCTTTTTATTTCTCTGTCATTCTTCTTTATTAGTGCGACAAAAACAGTTTCGTTTTCGTTTCGTTCGCGACTGAGCGTTATTATATGAAGGGTCGACGGAAAAAACACGTCCAAAGCTTAAAAAAATCAGGGCAAATTCACACCTTATTCTGTTTAAAGTAAGGGTTTTTCCTTCTGTAATTTGAATTGACTAGACATGTTCTTTCCGTGAACCCTTCATATAGTGATTAAGAGACTGCCGCTCCCACAGTTAAATGGTTGCAACAGTTTTGTCAGACGATCATGTAAAATTTTGAATTCAAATTGTGTCTAATAATTTAATAAATAAATCTTGGCTACGCATACTGTTCAATTTTAAAGACCAAATTCGTAATACCTACATAGAATTATAGCCCTCGGTCGTTACGAAGCATCCTGACAGCTGAGTCAAAAAGTGACTATATTGATAAATTTAATAATGTACTGAACTATTGGACGAAGAATTAGGGGGCAGGGGCACGCACCCACTAGTTCCTTCAAGAAATACATTCAAATCAAACAATTTAAATAACAAGATTTTAACAAAAATAATGAGAATACTATGGAATTGATAAATCGTGATTCAGATTGGTCCTAAACTGAATTGTATTTGTAGATCGTGATCATATTGTACACTCGAATGTTACAATAAACTTGTCTTCGCTTTTGAGGTCCCACAGTTTCAATTCAAGTAGGTATTTAATTAGCTCAGAAATCAAATCTCAATTCTAACCAAATTTATCAATGCCTGTGTCACCCTTATCAGTCATCAGTTGCAGCCTGCAGTTTTGACAGATGCAAATTAATAACAAACTGCAAAAAGTAGATGTAGATAAGCCGCGGACAACTCGCGAGTCTAGTAATTGATTTTATCTGAGTCTCGATCGGTCGCTGGCTTAAGGCGAGACGTGCGTATTTTAGTCATTAGTCGATTTTATTTTTCATCGTTTGAACTTAGTACCTTGAATATCTGTAGGTAAAAAAAAACGTAGGTATACGAATATGAAAAGATGATACTTATAATATGAAGAGGAATCAACTTTCTCTAAACGAGGAATATTCTTCGACATAACGTTTTCACATTTGAACTCGGCAAAGCTTGGAATTCAAATTGAGGAATATGATTCATTACCGAATTCTATTTTTTTCTAGGATCAATGTTAAATTGACCTTAAAGTAATTTGTTTACAAAGTTCAATGTTTAAGATTGATACCATGTAATAGAACCAGTTTTAGCTCTAATTCTTGCTCTTTATATTATTATTTATCAGACTGTTTAGTATTATAATTTCAGTATTCATTGCAAACTTTATAAATAGATAATTAGATTGACGTAATTGTGAAAACATTTTGATTTGTACTTTTATTTTTTCCCCAATAGTCATAATACTTAATACTATATTAAATTATAAATATTGGATGTCATATATCAAAGAAAAAACGTTGTTGATCTTGGTGGTTTTTTTCTTTGACATATGACATCCAATATTTATAATAGATAATTAGATGTTTATTTTTCAGATCCAAAACCTTTTTAATGGGAGGAAGCGGCCTTAACAAGTCAATGCGGGGTGGCCGGATTCTACGCGAATTGAATGATTCTGGCGGAGCTACTTAATTATCAGCTTGATGCGTCCTGGCGCGATCTGTATCTGATTCTGTGTCGAAGTCGGGTATGCGAGAAAAGCGATGAAGCTTTTAAATACCTTTTGTTTTCATTTAAACTTATGTATTTTTATTATCTTGAGTTTGTGATGATCTTCTAGAAAAGGGCTTTCCTCTCTTTCTTAGACGCATACATATGTCTGTAAGTTATACTAGGTCTTTTCTAAAGGATTCAATAAATTTAGTGCGGCCATTTTAGTGACCCTTTCCGTGGCGCCGCGGTATATTGGGTGTTTATTTAGTATTTACAACATATTGTGGCTTACAACATACAACATTTTGAATCATCATCATCATCATCATCATTAGCCTATGATAGTTCACTGCTGGACGTAGACGTTAATAGGCATAGTTAATAGCAAAGGCCTACATTTTGAATATGTGCATGTAAATCCAATCCAATGAAGTTTTGTTCTGATTTCAGCTGATTGTTAGTTGTCAATTATGTGTATAAAGTAAATATAAATATTGTGGAAAGGTGGAAGAAATTGTGGCTATCCGTCAGTCATATTTTTAATCGACGTCAAACTTGAGACAAATATTTCACATTTAGTCTGTGCTTTTCTGAATTTAATATATTAGAAGCAGTGCAGAGTGTTGCACTTATTTACATCAAGTAGTCAAAAGGTAATGCAAATATGGTACTTCAAATGACTTACGGAAAACACCCTACTAACCAGACAGTGGGGCATTAATTACCGTCCAAAACACCTATAATTTTAATGAAAGGTAATTAAATTTCACAGTTAATAGAATTGACAGAGGGTTCCAGTGTGTGCCCGTCACGCTCCTGGCTTCAGACCTCAACTTACAAACCCTTTAACAAGATGCAATCGCAAAACTCGCTGTGAACCTTATGCGTATTGTTATAAGAGTCACATGTAGTCAACTCTAGAGCTAGTATGCAACGTAGACCGTTTTTTGCGTCATTACATAAAAAAATTGTCGATTTATAGTAATAGACGTCACTGATGAAGCAGAACAAGTGTTGGTCATTGTTCTAGGGCAGGCTCTGTAAGAAATAATCGCCAGTTTTTGGTGTTCCGTGCACAAAGGGTAAAAAGCTGAAAACGGGACCCTAAACGTACGACCGTTAGAGTACGTATCAAGACAAACCACATTGGTGATACTTTTAAGAATAAAATGTAAGTAACTGTTATTTAAAACGTCAATAAAAAAAACGTCACTTTCCGTGACAATTGCAATTTTTAACAGATCTATTTTCATCGACGTTGTAACAACAACTACTGAAAACACTATAAATTGAACATTTAAGGGGGGCTCTCCTATACAACAAACAATATTTTATGCCATTTTATCTTGTAAGGACTGATTTTTCAATCCCCAGTTACTTAACAATATACTATGAATTGACTGATGACTTGTAATAAGGATGGTAATAATTTTAACTAAAGGATCCCTTCCTTCGCGAATCAGACTCGCACTTGACCGTTTTTTTGTATTGCGTGTGTACCTTTGCTAGCAGGTGCTCTCATGCAGTGAAGTTATCCAGCGATTGGAAAATCTAAAATTAGACTCATCATTTATTTATTTATTGACAACGCTTCACGAACATTTTTGTAATGTCATGATAGGAAGAAAGTAACATGCCATATGCTAAAAGTGTAAAATTCACTTCCCAATACTCTATTCTGCTAATGACTTACTGTTTTCCTTTTTTTTTGTGTGTTGCCTAGGGGTTACATTTCAGCCGAAAGACATCCACTGCTGAACATAGGCCTCCTCCAAAGATAGCCATAATGACCGGTCCTGTGCCACCCGCATCCAGCGGACTCCTGCGACCTTCACCAGTTCATCAGTCCAACTTGTGGGGGGCCTACTCACGCTGCGCTTACCGGTACGTTACACGTAGATAGTAAAAATAGTGTCTCATTTATTTATTAAAATTTTATTGCATAGTAAAAAATACAGATAAAACTGGCGGATTTAATGCCATAAGGCATTCTCTACCAGTCAACCTACAGGCCAAACAGAAAACATAAACGGTGCATTCATTTATTTGTACAAAAAACTTACGATGGCAGTAGCAATTTGATAAACGTTTATGAATAAATGCATAATAATTTAAAGAAAGGCCTGTTATATTAAACTATCCATATCTAAAATGGAAGTATTATATTTTATTTTTGTTTTTTTTTCTACTCCAGTGAACTTTTTTCTAAACTAGAGTTTAATTCCTTTTTTTATATTGTTAAAGAGGTACCAACATAGTACACTTTTCTTACTGGAATTATGGATGTGCCTAACTAAACCAGGCACGTTAAATAAATGTTAAAACTATTCATAATAATTTGGAACACCTGTAGGTTTATATTTACTGGTTTAATAAAATGTGATCTGGAAATGGACACTTGCAAATTTTATTTCTTACCCCATTTACCATCTTACTCGACCTCACTATAATTGTGCTAGTTTAAAGATCCTTACATGTTTTAATCCGTTTAGAAGATAGAGGAAACCTTGTAACAGAGTAAGTTGGGCCCGCGGGCGTGGGGTCAGCGCTCGCTTTCGACGCCCAAACGAAAGATCGAGAGTTAATTACGATTTCGCCGGTCACGGGCACTGGTTCGGTTAATGTCCGACTTTATTCTACTAATAAAATAGTTCTGTGTTTTCTCTTAAATTTGAACAAATTTAATACTTCAATCATTTTGATTTTTATTCTTTTTTTAATGTATTTATTTTCAAAACTACAATTTATGTACATGTACAACGCCACAAGGGCCAATCTTAGATATAGGTTAGGTAAAGTTTTTTTATTCTTAGATTGTTTTCTGTTCAATTTTATAGCAGAAACGTACAAACGATATTAGACATAAAGTCAAAAGAGAAAATAATCATTGCCTTTGGCAACTGGTGGTTTAGAGTCGCGAAAAGTGTCACCAGACGCAGAG
The DNA here is from genome assembly GCA_025490895.1 of Thaumatotibia leucotreta. Lineage (NCBI taxonomy): Eukaryota > Metazoa > Arthropoda > Insecta > Lepidoptera > Tortricidae > Thaumatotibia > Thaumatotibia leucotreta. Next base: position 5 of record JALPQI010025894.1, on the reverse strand, counting down.
GATTT
>JALPQI010025893.1:0-10572 GCA_025490895.1 Thaumatotibia leucotreta | reverse complement strand
ATTTCCCTGAAGTTTTCACCCGATCCGAAAAACACGGAACTTTAAAGTTATAAATATCGTCAGATGACTCCGTAGATATAAAAATCATCTCATGATTAAAAAACTCGATTTACCATACATTTTAGGTGGAAAACCACGGTTACACGGTTTTCACGGTCACGGGTTAAACGGTCTACATTTTTGTCTATACAAACTGAACCGACCTAACGACAATTTTAAAGTTTTTTTGGGTTTATTTATAAATTTAGGGAAATTCCAATACAACCTGATTTAAAAATAGATTTTACCTACAATATAAATATTTTTAAAAAATATTTGAAATCTCCATGTTTACATTTTTTTCTATGAAATAAAACACCTGACCCGTTTTCATTGCCGGGGTGTATAAGTCAAACGTAAGTCCTTCAAGAAAACTCACTAGGGTCATCACTACATAGTACAAAATAAAGTCACTTTTTCTGTCCCTACGTCCCTTTGTACGCTTGAATCTTTAAAACTATTTTTTTTTAAATAGGTCGAGTAATTCAAGAGGAAGGTTTTTATGTAGGTATAGTACCCGTGCGATGTTTATAATTGAAGATTATAAAATGAAGTTTATACTTAATCGAAGTTAAAAAATCCATAAAATATAGTGATATTATTATCCACCTAGGATTTTTGTTATTCAGGGTGTCAATAAAAATTAAGAGAAAACTAACAAACACAGTACCTATCAATTCACCAATTTCATCATATATGTTTTCAAACAAGTTTAAAAACTGACTCGTCATATTAGGACGTTAATTTTGTTTGAAGGACTTAGTAAGACTTAAGCCTCGTAAGTATTTTTAGTAAGGGATTCCCATAAAAATGAGCATTCTATAATTAGGACTTGAAAAACTCGAGCCTGTATCAACACTAACATCGCGAGAATGTGGCAAATCATAGACGACATAGTAGTCGTAAAATAAGATGACGTATTAGCAGACATACAATTTTTACGACGCTACTGGCCACGAAAGGTAATAAACTGACAATACTTACAATTAAGCTTGAAATTATTCGGAATGAACATCATTAACAAACTCAAATAACTCAAACTATAGTTTTAACCTTCTGACTTGATAGGAAGGTCGACATTTAAAGGAATGTTTTGTTGAAACTCGTTCAAGCGAGATAAAGATAATCTACGCCATGTCCGTTAACGATGATTGTAGCATTTTAGGCATTGCCTAATCTACCATCATGTTTGCATATTCATAAACTTTCGGCTTAAGGTGCGTTCAAACTAAAAGAGCATTCGCTGGTCTAACCTCCCACTCTACGAAATTCGATCGGTACACGAAACGTGATTGGTTATAATAAGTATGTCAATGTATTGTATAGGTCTTCTAACTATGCCAAAACGGTAACAAATTAACAATATTTTCATATGAAATTGCTTAATAAAGCAGAAAATCGTACATACGTCGACGTATGTTTGAAGGATTCTAATATTTTTTTTATTTTGTTAAAAGCATTTTCACTTCAAGGGACACCCAATTAGCTTAACTCTCACAAAAAAGTTAACTTCGATGTCAGTTTTGTAACGACAATTAAGCATGAAATATTTACGTAAATCCACTTTATTCATGTTTTTATATTGCATAAACGCGTATTCTTTCTGGATTAAATAATAAAAAAAACATTTTCCCCTCACTAGCTCGTAAAGTGCTCGTTTATCCTTTAATACGAACGTGTAAAAACGCATATTATTCACTTGTGTGGCAAAGTAATGACTTTGGTTTTGGAATAACAAAACGTAAAATGCTCATGGAAATTGTTCCATATTAATGATAATTAAATAATTTGTTTGAGAATTTAGTGTAAAATACAAACCTTTATATAATATGATGATTTTAACATATAAATCCCAAAATTCCATAAGTAACAATTTTTTTAGTGAATGATGATAAGATGACTAGATGCAATCACAAAACGCAGAAAATGTCAACGTCAACATTGTCAATGAATATTATAGGTTATAATCTTTATTTACCGACTCGAACACGCATAAAAATAGTAAACTAAACAACTTTCAGGGTGTTCTGTTATAATTTTGTAAAAATAATGAATGAGAATGATTTAATAATGCATTGGCGTTGGTGTGCAACTACAGGAATGTGTTAAAATCGTGCTGCGTTTACTTTTTCTTGGTAAGTTTACTGCGACAAAATCTTGCATTAAATACATGATGCATTTGGAAAATTATTATCACTAACCCGATGATGATTGTAATGTGAACAAATAATTACCTTTTTTGAGTTTCCTCGCTGAGGGGAAAAGTTTTGTGTTACACACGGGTGCAAATGTATTTTACTTCTCGTATGTTAAAACACTCGCTGCGCTCAGGATTCTATTTTAGAACCACTCGCTTCGCTCGTGGTTCAACTATAGAATCCTTTCGCTTGCTCGTGTTTCAATTTCATACTCGCGGGTAAAATACAACTTTGCACCCTTGTATAACAAATAACTATTTTTTAGGGTTCCGTAGCCAAAATGGCAAAAACGGAACCCTTATAGATTCGTCATGTCCGTCTGTCCGTCTGTCACAGCCGATTTACTCGGAAACTATAAATGCTACAGTAACGAAATTTGGTAAGGATATGTGTTATATAAACCGCTACAGGATTATGATACTAAATTGTAAAAAAAATCATTGGGGTGGGGGCCCTCCATACATGTAACTGAGGGATAGAAATTTTTTTTTAGTTGTATATAAGCGTGTGGACTATTAATAGAAAGGTATTTGAAAATGATATGAAGGTTTATAAATCTTATTTATATTGAAGCAAATAGTTTTCGAGATATCAGCTCTAAAAGTCTGAAAAATGTGTCCCCCCCCCCCTCTATTTTTTAAACTACGCGATATAAAATTCTAAAAAATATATATGTTATGCACATTAATAAACTCTATCAACGATTTTTGGTTTCATTAAATTATCTCCTATAGTTTTTGAGATTGATTTAACTGTTTTTTTTTTTATTAAAAATTGATAATGGAACGGAACCCTTCGCGCGCGAGTCCGACTCGCACTTGGCCGGTTTTTTGTTAATATTATAATGCTTAATTCATCATTTTTTTTTATTATCAGCCTATGATAGTCCACTCCTGGACGTAGGCCTCTCCTAATTAACTATGCGTATTAGGAGGTAAATGCCGATAATCGCCACGCTGGATAAGCGGATTGGCGATCGCAGTAATGTGTCCACTATGATGACGCTGCTGCCCATCATCAATCTTGTAAAATGGTCAGTGACACTTCAATCCCTTAGTCGACTCTTACGACACCCACAGGAGGAGTTGGGGTGGTGACAAATGTATTCTTACTGCCGTCACCACACGGCAAATGCTTAATTGTCGTTACAAAACTGACATCGAAATTAACTTTTTTGTGAGATTTAAGCTAATTGGGTGTCCCTAGAAGTGAAAATGCCCAATGTAGTGTCAAGTGAATAGGTCGTGAATAGTCATAGTCTGTGGAGAAAGAAAAGAGACATGCTCTCATTTTCCGAACAGATTCTTATTAACAGGAATATATTCACGTCTGCTACTATTGTAACTATTAGGGAAAACTATAAATATTTACTAACCATTCGCAGTAGCGGTACTAACAGGTTTCTATATTTATTTGTTCGATTTCGCGAGAAATACAAAAGAAGAAAATTTTTACACCTAAAAATGTCAAGAAGATATCTACTGTCTAGAATCACCGTGAACAAATCAAGGTAATACTGACTAATAAGATTAAGAAATAAGCATCGGACGATGCTTATCGCTTGCTGAATGTCCTGATAACACTTGCAGGTACTTATTCATCTGTTGACTCATTTAAATGCATGTAGTTAAAATAACTACTGTTACTCTGGCAAGCTTTTTCCACATTGGTACTAGTACACATTGGACTTTTCTTTACTATCGTCAACTACCTAATTTATAGCATAATAGGTGTTCGGTGACTGAAAAAAACATAATCGTAAATCTTACGTCATCGTCAGGTTCTCTTGTTGTCAGTCTTTAAGTAGGTGCGTGATGTCCCTAAAATATATGTAGCACCTACATTGTGAGAGAGACTGAGTGACTGACGGCCTTTAATAACAGATTAATGAAATAGCAAATGAACTAATGAATATAACGTAATCATCACCGTTCCCGCAACGCACACATCAAGCTGTCGATTATACGCGTTAGACGTCTAGTGCAGCAAACGGTAGACAGGCCCGAAGGGTTTTAACAATTTTAAATTCTACTCGGTGTAGCACAACGAAACCGAATAGCGTATACCCGATTCCTGAGGTCGTAAGAAACAAAAAAAATTACATGAACCCTGAACCCAAGTCGGAAAATTTTTCAAGATTAGTGGTCGGAAATTTCGACCACTAATATTGTACTATACTAATATTGCATTCCGAGTATTCCGACTCGGAATGAGTGTAAACTTTAAAAATATGACATATGGGAACACTTTAGCCACGTAATAAATATAAATAAGGGCCTCGGCAAAGAGTACGATTTTGTACCGTTTGGTGTAGAAACTTTAGGTTCATGGGGCCCCGGCGCACGCAAATTGTTTGCTGAGATCGCGAAACATCTGGTTGACGTAATTAAAGACCGAAGAGCTGGTGAGCTGGAGAGGGGACAACGCATCAGTATTGCGATACAGCGAGGAAATGCCGCCAGCATCCTCAGTACAATGCCACAAGGGCCAATCTTAGATATAGGTTAGATTAAGTAGATTAGTTAGATTTAATCTATGTACATAAATTGTAGTTTTCTTTAGCCATGAAAAATACGGATATTACTGAAGAATCTGCATCTAATTTTATTTTCATATCCACTTAACAACTTTTGTTTTGCAACCAAAGCTCCGATCATTAAACATTATTTTCTTACGTCATCACCAGGAACACGCTGTTAAAGTTATTCGCCTTACTCATGTTACACCGTGTTAGTGTTGAAAATTTCCGGATTAAATCCCGTTTCTTTCCAAACAGCTTGTTTTTTCCGGTTTTTTTCGAAAAAAATAATGAAATTTTCCACTTTAATTTTCAACTCTAAACCAAGGAGAATTAGGTTTAATTTTCACTTATACCAGGAGAACGCGATGTCACCGAGGAAAAATCAAATGAAACAGATGGCAAGGAGTGACAGTGACAGTGACATTGAATATTTCTGTAAAAACCCGAAAAAAACGAAAAGAAACGAAATTTTCATACATTCCCGAAAAAAACAATTTGTTATTTTCAACGCTACACCGTGTATATTATACATGTCATATTGGTCAGGTAAAACAATTTGGCAGTAAAAAACGGCGCAAAAGTCAAGAGTAGTCCAGCTCCAACAACATACCTCTCTATTCTTCTCCGAAGCAACCTTGGGCGGGAACAGCAGATGGTGCACGTAGCTCATGAGGACGAGGAGGTAGAAGCTGATCTGCGTCAGCGCTGCGGTGAAGAGCGAACAGCCCTCGAAGGACTCCTCGGTGGGGCCGAACTTGTCCCAGTCCACGGGCGGAATGGGCGGCGCTCGTTTCTGTACAAAAACGAACGTTTGCTATTTGTATTGGTATCTCTGGATATCGGGGAAAAAAATCCAGGGACTCAGGCGGGCTCGTATACCGCATGCACTCGGATAGGGGGTTTAATATAGCGACCAATTGGGTGGCACAGAATGTAGGACGAGGTAGGCTGAGACGCAAATGGCAGGGCGGCCTGTTCCTAAACAGCTGGCTGGAGGTAGATCCGTTTAGGGAGTCGTGACGTGAAGTCATAGAAGGCCTTCGTCCTGGAGCGAGACACCCACACAGGCTAATATATACAGGGCGTCCCAAAGTTATGGGACATGAAGGGGAAGTACCTTAAATATCGTAGATAGTGTATTATGCTGAAAGAAGACTTAATGTTATTTTTAAAATTTAGTAATAGTGCATTCAAAGTTTTTAAAAAAATTACTTGCTCCACCTGGAAATCGAACCATCTACAATTTTTTCGAATTTTGAACCAAACTTGTTTGGTTATTCTTTTAGTTTTAGATACTATGTTTCTTAAGAAAAAATCTTATTTTTTATCCATTCTTTCGAATGACATCATAAAATGACGCAAACATTTTTTTTTTCGTATTAAAGTAGGTTCGATGCGTAGAAAAAGCATTTTTTTGTTTGTTTTTTTTTTCTTTAATGCAGTAATATTTAATTTTCAAAATAAGATAAAGTCTTCTTTCAGCAAAATATCCTATCTACGATATTTAAGGTACTTCTCCTTTATGTCCCATAACTTTGGGACACCCTGTATATATATATTCTATAGAGAGTGCGTTTTCGACACAAATCTATACCAATTGACAGTAGAATAAAAAAAAGTAAACAAATATGGCTGACTTTCCATAGCATTTGACGTCTTTGACACATATCGTGAAACCCGTTCGCAGATATATTTTAACTAAAATGGAATGAATGATTGGTATAGTAGTACGGTCAAATCGTACATAATTTTACCCTAAACTCGCAAATCAAGTAGTATCGCTGCATTTTTGGTATGTTGTTTAGACACCATAAGACAGTATAAAACCATATTTTGCAAGCAAAAAAAAAGTTGTGCTAGCTGGGTAGTACGTGAAAAACTGCGAAATTTACGGCCATTTTTTAGTTTCTGATTTTTATTTAAAAAACCTTTCGTTTTTGATATCCTATATAATTTCGATATAATTTCCAACAAGTTGAGCTAACATGCATTACCGTAGGTCTTATAGTTTCAGAGATTCGAGACTTTAAAAAGTACCCCTTTTTGTAAACTAGATAAAATTTTGTGTTTTGCTAACGTTTTCGACTTAATATCGCCTCACCTAATTATGCTACGAAAAACATGCAATAATGACCTTATAGCGCACTTAATATTCTTTAATTTAAGGGTAAAATTAGGTCTGTGAACTTTGTAGTTGAAAGTATAAACCCGAAATTCCAAAGGCAGGAGGCCCGCTACCTAAGTAAATCGCAAGTCGAGTTGCAAAGCTGCAATTTTGGTATATTATAAAGGCCTTATAGATATTTACGAAAATGCATATTAAAAGAAAAACAAAAAAATAATTTGGGCATAGGACGTAAAAAACGGAAAAAAAATCGCACTTTTTTTAGTTTTTGACGTTTAACTAAAAATCTATTATCTTTTTGATACTGATTGCTATAAAATTAAGAAAGTACATTAAATTTGAAAGGATTTGAGCTACTTTGCATCACCGCAAGTTATATATATTTTGAGATACGACATTTCATTAAGTGCCCTTTTATCAAAACATAAACAAATTTTAGGTTACGTTAAAGCTATTCACTAAATATTGGCAAAACGTTCGCGGTAAGAAAAAAAAGTAATTGTAGATAATAACAACATTAAATTTGGAACAAATTGAGCCGATAACAATTACTGTAAGTCGTATAGTTGGGGGTATACGAGGCTTCAAAACATGCATTTATTTTCTTAACTTAATGAAGGGCACATTTTGAAATGTCGTATCTCTAAATCTATATGATTTAGGGTAATGCAAGGTAGCTCAAATCCTTTCAAATTTAATATTCTTTCATAATTTTATAGCAATTAGTGTCAATAAGTTATAGTTTTTTAGTTAAACGTCAAAAACTAAAAAAAAGTCCGATTTTTTTTCAGTTTCTTACGTCCTATACCTAAATCCTTTTTTTTTTCTTTTTGTAATATGCATTTTCGTACATCCCTATAGAGCCTTTATAATATACAAAAATTGCAGCTTTGCAACACGACTTGCCATTTGTATGAAAAACTTAGATAGCGGACCTCCTGCTTTTTGAATTTCGCGTTTTTAGTTTCAATTACAAAGTTTACTGACCTGATTTTACCCTTAAATGAAAGAATATTAATTGCGCTATAAGATAATTATTTCATGTTTTTCGTAGCATAATTAGGTAGGCGATATTAAACCAAGAACGTTAGCAAAACTCAACATTTTATCTAGTTTACAAAACAGGGTACTATTTGAAGTCTCGAATCTGTGAAACTATAAGACCTACGGTAATGCATGTTATCTCATCTTGTTACAAATTTATTCATCTTTAAACGTTACATATTGTCAAAAAACGTAAGCCTTTTTTTATAAAAAGCAGTAACTAAAAATAGACAGTAAATTTGACAGTTTTTCACGTATAACGCAGCTAGCACAACTTTTTTTTGCTTGCAAAATGTGGTTTTATACTGCCCTATGGTGTCTAAATAACATACCAAAAATGCAGCTTTACTACATGTTTTGCGAGTTTAATGTACGATTTGACCGTACTATAGTTATTTATTTGAACTCTATCCCTCACCTTAGACAACTATACCCTCACTAGACACGCTACAACAACCGTATTTACAAGTTTACTTCCGCGTCGGGCGCCTATAAAAAGGCTATATTAATTAGGCATAAGCAAATGCTGGATGAAAAAGGTCAATTTCGGATTCAATAGGTATAAGGCTGAAAAATTAACAGATACTACCTACAATTTGTGTGCGAATCGTCAATTAGATGATCAATTTAAAACTCAATGCTATGTCATGAGGATAATAATAGGTTCACAATTCACATAGGTATATTTAGACCGTTCAAACGACTATTTATATAAGGATGCCCACATAGGGCGATCAATTCTTTAAACAATTTGGCTACACATCGCTCCCGATCCGAATAGAACCATGTATTGTAATGGTTTCAAGTATCCAAGCGCTTGTAAGTTGGAAATCTTGTAATTGGATTGCCGATTGGTTAAAATTTAAAATACAAAATGGGCGCTGAGCTACTGTCTTGTAAAAAAATAGTAACAGTAAATCGCAAAACTATGGAGTAGGCGTTTGTCACTCATATAATGCTATCAAGCACACAAGGGCACCTGCGCTCGCGCTGCGCATTATGGCGCGATTGTTTTCCGCCAATGGTGCGTGCGCGCGCATTTCAAGTATCAGACAGAATAAGGTCACTAATATATACTATTTTAACAAAGTTATAAGGACTTTTATTACAGTAAAATTACAATATCAATATAAAACATAAAATTTGTACATAGTCAAAGATCTAAGTCCCCAATAAAAGCCCTAAATTGCTGTCAATGGTGCCCAGAAGGCTGGCCATATTTCCGCACTGAATAGCTACGCTACATACAGAATGATGTAAATATGGTAAATGTGTTGGGATTAAATCAAATTGATTATGATTTATTTTAAGTTTAGTTCATAACTTTTTTCAATAAATAAATTTACTCAGAATTAAACATTAACTAAGGTTTCCTACTAAATATTTTATTTGAAAGTGGAAGTAACAAACTACAGGCAGTTGAGCCATAGTTTGAACAAAATATTATGTAAATTATTAAAGAAATCTATCACTATTTAACACTTACACACACTTCTCAGTAGAAGGATTTTTCTGTAAATTTTTCAATACAGGGTGGTCCAAACCTTGACGTCAAAAAATTTTTTTTAGATTCCTCACGTCATGGGCTATCAAAATATACCCCATGTATGTTAGCCGATTTTTTTTAGTTTTCGAGTTATGAATTTTTGAAATTTTTTTTCTTTGGGAAATTCTGAAGTAAGGAAATTTATTATTAAAAAAAAACTATTGGGTTTTTTTTATAGTTTATTTTTGTGAAAGTATTACTACAAATAAAGCATTTATTGAAAAAAAAATAACGCCCTCACTTTGATACAAGTAGGATAAAAAAATACCAAATTCAAAATTTTACGTTAAAAACGCATCAAAATAGCATTAATGTACGTAAATAAAAAAAATAAAACATATCCCAAGGATTTTTGGTATTCTAAAGCCTGCCCTAGACCTTAAGCCTTCGTAAATGCAAAAAAAAAGTGATACTTAATGATGAGGATTTTTCGGAGTAGTCGGTTAAATAAACTTAAAAAAAGCTTCAAAATTTTTTATTTAAAAATAAAGTAAAATTTCGTCTGTTTTGTTGTTCTTATCAATAAACAAAGACAGAAAATACCACGAAAACTCAATTTGTGTAGTTATTATACGAAATTTTACTTTATTTTTAAATTAGACATTTAGAAGGTTTTTTTAAGTTTATTTGACCGACTACTCCGAAAAATCCTCATCATTAAGTATCACATTTTTTTTGCTTTTACGAAGGCTTATGGTCTAGGGCAGGCTTAATAATACCAAAAATCCTTGGGATATGTTTTATTTTTTTTATTTACGTACATTAATGCTATTTTGATGCGTTTTTGACGTAAATTTTTGAATTTGGTATTTTTTATCCTACTTGTATCAAAGTGAGGACATTAATTTTTTTGTCAGTAAATGCTTTATTTGTAGTAATACTTTTACAAAAATAAACTATTAAAAAAACTCAATAGTTTTTTTTTAATAATAAATTTCTTCGCTTCAGAATTTCCCAAAAAAAATAATTTCAAAAATTCATAACTCGAAAACTACAAAAAATCGGCTAACATACATGGGGTATATTCTGATAGCCCATGACGTGAGGAATCTAAAAAAAATTTTTTGACGTCAAGGTTTGGACCACCCATACATATAAA
>JALPQI010025892.1:0-10635 GCA_025490895.1 Thaumatotibia leucotreta | reverse complement strand
AACTGAGATATTTTACGCAAACAGAGCGTGGACACCATGTGCTGGAGACATTGACAATTGACAATTTGACAATGACAAGATAATTTTAATGTCATTCTGACATTGACAGTTTACAGGCCTTTTACACTATCGGTCCAACTGCCAACGGTCGTTTCCTTGATTGGTTTGAAATAAAAACAGACCGAGTGTAGAACGCAGTCAACTCAACCGATATTTAGTTGGTGGCAACGGCCTTATTTGCAAGCGCATACAACTGACATGTCGAGGCAATCACCCGATTGTATGGATCGAATGACAAAAAATAGTTTTTCACGACGGTTGGCGTTTGGACCCAATGATTGTGTGAAAGGCCTATTAGAGCTAGTTCGCACGAACGCTTAAAAAGCGTCGCGTTATAACCTGACGTTGGCGGTATTTTACCGTTCCCAATATTCATGTTCATATGAACGCTTAAAAATCACTGTGTAATCGTACCCGCTGCGGTGTGCACGTATAGTAAACTATGAATTCTGGAGCAAAGTTATTGGCAATAGCCCTTTTGTGTTGCGAGAAGCCGGAAAAGGAAAATAAAATCATATTGGGTACATCCCCTTAATGAGCAACGATATTTAAAAGGACAATTTGTGGTACTTTATGAAGATTTGAGGCGCTATCCTGATAAGTTTTTTAACTATTTCCGAATGTCTCTCATCAAATTCGATGAATTATTGGCAATCGTGAGTCCTCGAATAACTCTTCAAGACACCAACATGAGATCTGCGATACCAGCTTTGCAGAGATTAGCAGTGACACTGAGGTGTGTTATGAATTGAAGCGCGCTTTTTCAACGCCCGTCTGAACATAAACACGGAGGTCCATATGCTCAATTCGATTTAACGTCCAACGTCCAACGTCGAAAATCAAACAGTGCTCGATAAAAAAGCGCCGCGGTTTAAAACCGCCATCGTGTGAATGAATATACGGTTTTGCATTTGTTTCATTTGAACGCTTTTTTAACGGCCGCTAAAAAAACGCTCGTGCGAACTAGCTCTTACTAGGGACCACTAGGGACGGAACAGAGGCGTTTTTTCAACATGCATTAACCTCACACACGGATTTCTGGCGTAATGGATGCGTATTATAAGGACAACGCTGTAGCCATAGTCACCAAATACCTGTAAAAGGTTAAACAAAGGCAATATTTTATCATTTTGCTATAATTGTAGGCAATAAAAATGAAATTAAAACTTTCTTCGTTTAAAGAGCCCAAGCATGTTGGAGTAGTTGTTTGTGTTAGTTGGAATAATACAGAAGACGTGTTTTCATGTGGGTAAGTATATAGTAAAATCTAATGAGATTGGCTGGAACTAGAAGCATCCACACGGTGTAGAAAACTTATGTAAATTTCTATATAAGTTGTATAACTAATGAAACAATGACAGCCAATTTAACACTTTCAATGCCTACAACATCTGAAGTTGTCGCTCGTGGCCTGTAGGTAGGACCATCGCGAACATCGAAACTCTAAAATGTCGTAGCTACATCTATCTCTGTTACTCCAGTGAATGCTAAAAATAAATTAAATTAAATATTTTCAATAGCAGATAGGTAGGCAGTCTATTGTCAGATAGCACTCATTCAAAGCTTTGTGTCTTATTTATTATTGCTTAATTTACCGCAACTTTATGTTTACTTTTATGTATCTAATCATCTAGGTCCTCTAGGTTCAAGTATCCCTGACATTAAGGGCACGAAAACTCACGACGCCATAAAGGGTTCAATAGTAGCAAGTATATGAACTAGATTTTCATTATCATAATAATAATTAGTCATATTATAGCAATTATAGAATCAACCCCCTCTAACTTTTGATTCGTGGGTCCAAAAAATACGAAAAAATCATGAACAGTGGTAGAATATTTGAACATGCTCCTGGCAGGTTTTTATATGAAACTTTCACTGACACGCCAATATCAGTTGGCAAAAGCAACTCATGTAAACTTATAGAAGTTGTTTTAATTGCGACTCAAATTTTTGTTTATCACTTTATTGTACAGGGTATGTTTGATATGCGTTAAATTGGACAGATTAAGTACTTTCGACATTAGTCTAAAATATTGGCTTTTGTTAAATTCCAAGAAAAAAACATATTTAATATGGTTTTAGGGACGACCACAAACTTTTGAAATGGAATTTGGTGAACAGCGAATGCATGGTGGTGACGACATTTCCGGATGATTTTTTCCCCACTGGCATGCACCTCTTCCCTAAAATCAATCAAGGGGCGAACAAACACCAACATGACGTTATACTGGTTGGCTCTGCTGATGGAAAGTATGTCCTTATTTACTTTAACCCGCTGAATATTAGTATGGTTCAATTATTTATCTTTTTATCTTTGAGACAGGCAACTCGTTTTTGCAAACAATTTATAAAGTGTCATATATCATACCATTATTACTATCTTTTTAACCCTTAATTCGACAACGTTCAAAATACTGGACTTGGTCTTTGACCCACTTTTTGTTTTTTATTATTAAGACTATTAAGTGCCATGGAGGCTTGAACACACGACCATTCCCTATTTCTGTCGAACATTTCTGTTCTAAGACTTTTTTTAACATCATTAAAAACAATCTCTTGTCTTTTGTCAGCCTCCGTAGCCTAGTTGGTAGTGACCCTGCCTGCAAAGCTGGAGGGTTCCGGGTTCAAATCCCGGCGAGGGCATTATTTTATGTATTTATTTATCACAAATATTTGTTCCTTGGTCATGGCTGTGTATGTATTTAAGTATCTATTATATATATCGTCGCCTGGTACCCACATCACAAGCCTTAATTGAGCTTACCATGGGATTGGGTCGATTTGTGTAAGATGTCCCAAGATATTTATATTATATTTATATCATCTCGAAAGTTCTAATCTAAATTACGTATTTTCTAGATTCCACATAGTCAATCATAACGGTCGCATAGAAAAAAGTGTCTCCGCCCATCAAGGTGCCTGTCTTGTCACACAATGGAGCCCCGACGGAGCCAGTTTGCTGACAGGTGCGTCCATAATTGAAATTATAATACCATAATGAGGCAGTTCTTTGGCATTCGTAATGTGGTTGCGTCGCGTTCGATACTGTACAGGGAGTTACAAAACCCGCAGTGTTCTATTCAATGACTTTATTGTCAGTATCGTATTCTGAAGAGGGAAAATTAGGAGAAAACAATTTCTTTCAATTCACTTTCCAAAATGTTTTTAGCACGAAAAATAAGTACCTATAATTTATTTAAAGACCGTGTGGTTTGTTAGTGTTCATAAATAAAACAGTGTTATTACAAGTATTACAACACTGTCTTATGAATCTCGAATCTCAATTCTAATAGAATCTACTCAATTACTGCAAAGTACCTATAGTCAAAAACGTAACACAAGATAATAAATCATGAATTTCGAACTACTCTCATGGGATTAACTGTGTATGTACCTATACCTACTTAGGTTAAGTTACGAGATCGATATGAACTCTTCCATAGTTATTGGTAAGTCTATTTTTGGCCGTTTCTGTTATTTCTTATTTTCTTTTTAAGGTTTAATTATCATGTATTCCGTTTTGTAATTATAGCCCGTTTTGTTATGGTGTTAGCCCTGCATGTGCAACTTCCACATAATTGCATTTGTTAATTCATTTTACTCCAGTACAAGATATGTTTTTTGTATACTACTCTATCGAAATATGCAGATTATTTTAGGATTATGGGTAGTCAACTTTTTTCTGTCTGTTATTGCCATGGTTACGGTCGCCTGAGTCACAGTGGTTTTATGTAAAATTATGCTACTTAAACTATGCAAACATACATTTTCCTTTTCGCTGTTTGCCTCTCTTTCTAGCCAATACGTGCGTGCGTTAGAGAGGCAAACAGCGAAATTGTAAATTGTAACTTTATAAAACCCGACCCTGGTGTTAATAAGCCCTTTCCTTAATGGACCACCTACAGACATGCACTACTTGCATGTTTGCATAATTGAAGTAGCATAATTTTGCATAAAACCAGCGTGACTTAGGCGACCGTTGCCGTGGCAATAACAGACAGAAAAAGTTGATTCACCCATATGTATCCTAATAATTACGTAGCTATATCAGTATTTCACAGTTTGTTTTGCTGTAACTATCATTATCATAAATAAAAATATATTTTCAGCCGGTGAAGACGGTTTCGTTAAAATATGGTCTCGCAACGGGCTTCTCCGTTCGACCCTGGTACAGTCAGATGTGTCCTGCTATAGCGCGGTCTGGAGTCCAGACAGTGGTGCTATATTACACACTAAGGGAGACTACTTAGCTGTAAAATATTTGAACTCTGGTTCGAAGAACACAAAGGTATAATAATATATCTTAGGTAAATCTTTAATAGCTTCATCTTCTAAGTGTGTTATAGAGCTTTCAAAGTTATTGTGGATTAAATAAATTAACAAAATAAAATAATCCAATTCCTGAATTGGAAACCATGAACCCAATAGCCAAATGAAACATATGAAATCGGCACATTGAATGAATGAATGAATGAATGAATGAAATCGTTTATTCACAATGAACATATGGTAACAAAAGATCTTAATAACAAATAGTGTATCCCTTAATATATTCAGTCTAAGTAGACGTGTGAAAACAGATGCCAGTGATATTGATCACTCAGTCATGTAAAAAGTAAATTTCAACTATTTAATTATGTCTAGTCACTTGTTACATTTACAAAATACATAGTTTAATAAATAAAAGGTACAATTAGATTTAATGAAATGTCACTAGCATAAATAAATTAAAATTAGGTAATATTATTAGTGGAGGAAGAGTACATACAACGAAACATGATTATAAATACAATGAGTAAATGCAAATAGGATGTCAGTTAAATATTTAAAAAGTATGCAATAAAAAATCATTTATACTGTAGAAGCAGTTTTCAATTAAAATTTGATACAATGTCTTTTTGTACTCGTTAATGGGCAATGTCCTTATTTGAGCTGGTAGTTTATTAAATATGTTAATGCACATGCAATATGCGCTTTTGTTCCTAAGTGCCAACTTGCTGGTAGTTGGCAGTGCTAATCTATGGCGCATATGAGACCGTGTTGTTTCTTTGTCTGTTACAAATGTGAAGAGTTCTTTGTTGAGTTTCACAAAAAGACATATCTCGTAAATATAAAGGCAAGGAAAAGAAAGTAGTTTGTGCTTAATAAATAAAGGTTTACACGGTTCTAATCTGTCCACACCGCAGAGGGTACGGATGCATTTTTTCTGAGCCACAAAAGCACGATCGGAGTTAGTAGAGTTTCCCCACATAATTACACCATAGCGTAAAATGGACATAATATATCCATGATAAGTTAATAAGGCGCTTTTGAATGAGACAGTTCGCTTGATGCGCCAAAGAGCAAAGTTGAATTTGTTCAGTTTGGTACAGACCGTGTCTACATGTTCTTTCCAATTACAATGTGTATCGAGTACCATACCAAGAAAGACAGTGCTAGTTACTTCTTGAACTTGTTGTAAATTATGTTCAACTATAACTTTAGGAACTGTAGATTTATATGATTTAAATAACATGAATTTCGTTTTGTGTACATTAATTTGAAGGTTGTTCAATTCTAACCACTCTATGACATCTCTCAATGCTGCGTTTATATAATTTTCAAAATTGTTTAAGTCGGTTCCTT
This sequence comes from Thaumatotibia leucotreta, assembly GCA_025490895.1. Classification (NCBI taxonomy): domain Eukaryota; kingdom Metazoa; phylum Arthropoda; class Insecta; order Lepidoptera; family Tortricidae; genus Thaumatotibia; species Thaumatotibia leucotreta. The sequence continues at coordinate 4,947 of JALPQI010025892.1, read as the reverse complement.
TAATTACTAATGTAGTGTCGTCAGCAAATAATATACAATTGTGTTCTATTGAGTCAGGTAAATCGTTAATATAAGCGAGAAATAAAAGGGGGCCCAAAATACTGCCTTGAGGGACGCCATACTTGTTTACTTTGTAACACGACTGAAAAGTAGAACGTTCGTTATTAACAATTTTTACAATCTCTGTGCATTGTTCCCGATTTCTAAGGTAGCTTTCAATCCAGGAGTAAGCTGGTCCGCGTATTCCGTATTTTTCTAATTTTTGGAGAAGGCGTTTATGACAAACCGTGTCAAATGCCTTTGACATGTCGAGAAACAGTACGCCAACTGGAATTCCTTTATCTATGCATTCCGTTACTTGATTATTAAGTTCGAAACAAGCCAATGTCGTGGATTTATTTTTCCTAAAGCCATTTTGCTCTCGTCTTAGAATGTCGTTTTTTGTCAAAAAGTTGTCTAATCTGGTGCCATAAGCTTTTTCGTATATTTTAGATAAAACGGGAATTAGTGTTATTGGTCTATAGTTATTAAGATTATTTGGTTCCCCTTTTTTAAACACCGGCTTAACTATTGATTTCTTTAATCTATTCGGAAATGAGCCTTCTTCAAATGATACATTAATAAGGTGAGATAAATGAAATGAAATTGGCAATGCTACTGTTTTTAATATTTTAGTGGGTAATTTATCATAACCAGTTGCTTGTGTGTTTCTGAGGGATAGGATTATTTTATAAATTTCTTGGGGATCGGTCGGTAGTAAAAATATAGTGTTCTGTATTGATTTAGTAATTTTAGGGACAGTTGATGTTTTCTTAGTAGTTGATATATTACTAGTGTCTATGAAATAGTTGTTGAATTCCTCTGCTATGTCTTGTGGGGCAACTAGTTTCACTGTAGACCGGCTTAGAACATGATCAATTTCTTTAATAGCTGATTGATTAAATGTGTTCTTCACGACATTCCAAGCTGCTCGGCATTTATTATTCGAAGATTCTATGTAATTGGTGTTGTAGTTTTTTTGAGAATCAGATATACATTTTCTCAAAATGCGGGAATATGAGGTGAACTTATTTTTGGTTGTAATATTATGATCTTTGCGATATTGATAGTAAAGTTTTCTTTTTACAGCGCAGCATTTTTTTAATGATTTTGTAAGCCAACGGTTTTTCGTATCTTTATTAGTGGATTTGATCTTAATGATGGGAAAGCAAAGATCATGAAATAGTATTAGCTGATCGTGAAATCGCTGAAATGCGTTTTCCAAAGATTTCTCTTCGTATATATCTGAAAAGGATAGACTATAGATACATTCCTTGAATTTTTTGGTATTTTCATCGCAATAGTCTCTCTTAGTAGTGTACTTAGCATATTTAAGGGGTTGGGTTTTGGTTTTAAACGTCACTGTTTGGGCTGTATCGTGGTCTGATAGGCCGAGTGCATGGGTTTCACCTTTAGCAGTTTTAATATTGCTAAAAATATGGTCTATGCAATTTTCACGACGTGTCGGTGTATTAATGTGGCTGAACATATTGTAGTTGTAAAGTAAATTCAGATAGTCGGTAGTAATTTTATTTTCATTTAAAATGTTAATGTTAAAGTCTCCACATACTACTATCTTTTTATTACCATTCAAGCATAGATATTTTAAAAGCTTATCTAATTGTCCTAGAAATCTGGCAACGTTGCTATCAGGCGTTCTATATAAACATATGACAATAATATTAGAGTTTACAATCTCTATTCCACAGCCTTCAAATTCTTTCTCGATAGTAAATGTTTTAACGGCTGGCAGCTCTTTATAATTTATGTCTTTCTTTACAAGTATAGCAACACCACCGCGCTTTTTATTTTTTCGTGAGAAAAATGAGGCAAGCTCATAGTGGTTAAAATAAAGGTTAGCCTCAGAGCCAGATAATAAGAATGTCTCAGAAAAACATAAAATTGTAGGGTTGTAGCCGTTTTCTTTAAGTTCTTGAATTACTATTTCAATTTCGTCTCTTTTTGATAAAATACCAGCTATATTTTGGTGTAAGATACGTAACGTAGTATTTATACTAGTACAATTTAAAACTTTATTCACGAAAAAGAGTTTTATCGTGGATCGTGGCGGCGGTTGAAGCGGCGGCGGCGGTGACAGCGGCGGCGGTGACAGCGGCGGCGGCGGCGGTGGTAGGGGCAGCAATTGTGGCGACGGCGGCGGGGGTGGTGGGGTCGGCAGCGGTGGCGGCGGCGGCGGTGGTAGGGGCGGCAGCTGTGGCGGCGGTGGCGGGGGTGGTGGGGTCGGCAGCGGTGGTGGCGGCGGGGGTGGTAGGGTCGGCAGCGGTGGCGGCTGTGGGGGTGGTAGGGGCGGCAGCGGTGGCAGTGGCGGGGGTGGTAGGGGCGGCAGCGGCGGTGATAGGGGCGGCAGCGGCCGCGGTGGCGGCGGTGGTAGGGGTGGCAGCGGTGGTAATTTTTTTGCCCTATACCGGGGACGATTTGGATGGAATGTATTCTTCACCATTTATAAACAATTTGTTATTACGAATAATCGCATATTTTCCTTGTTTACGGGCATTTATAAGGTATTGCCTAATTTGCTTTCTATTTTTTTGTGCCAACTCATCTAGCACTTCAGATACGGCATATCCAGTTTTGCGAAAACAGAACGCATTTTGAAGAACATATTTTTTCATCCGTAGACTTACGAGATCTAAGATAATAGGACGACGGCTACCTTTTTTCCCTATTCTCCTCGCGGATTCTATAAAACCATTAATATTGATATTTAAGATGTCCTTAAATATGTTGTCAATGCGTCGACACAGGTCAGCCTCAGTTTCGCCGTAGAACTCATCGAGACCATATAACACAAACTGTTTCTGAGTAGGTAAGGTTTGAGGTACCTGAATTCTATTGTAATGCGATTTTAGAATGTTTATTTCTTGTTTAATATGCTCATTTTCTCGTTGTAGGGTTTCAATTACGGTATTTGTAGATTCAAGCTGTTTTTTTAATGTGTCCTGTTCCAATATTATTGTATTATTTTTTTTCAGGAATTCTGTTTTCAGGTTCTGGATTGCAGTGTTTATTTCAGATTTTATTAAATGTTCCATATCTTTTATAATCGTAGTGTTGTTTTTCGCCAGTTTAGATTCCAATAAGGATCCGATTTGTTCAATAGTGACTAATTGATTTTGTTGTGATAGTAAAGGAGATTGAAAACCATAACAATGCTCATGTTTATTTTGTTGCGGCTCGAGGTCAAGAAGGGCATCGCCTGACATGTTGTTATCATCTAATGAGGTAATGTCGAATTGTTTTCGGAAGGGTGTGTCATCATTTTTTCGCCGTGTTGTTACATTCATGCACGACTGACATCGCCAGCCGCGCTCAAGTTGGTGTTTGTTTTTATTAAAATATGTATCTGGCATAATTGAAACATGAGTAATGGTAGCCATCCTTACAGGTGATACAGGTTACACATTAATGACGCGTACCATTCCTTTGGTTACAGTTATCAAATTATCATGCTGTTGAGTATTACCATTATTACAATCGTTTAACCGATTCGTTGAGTGTTCCATTTTCAAAAACTTTTATCTATCCTCCTGCCGCCCAGAGGCCTATTTAAAGGTCTCCTCAAATAAATGAAATCCTATTCTATTTCCTGCACTATTCAACATTCCTTAGCAATTTTTATTGTTTGGGCGGCAGGAGGCTATGGCGGCGAACAATTTTTTCATGATACGCCAAGCGTGCCTTACGCCATAGAATATGATGACACGCCTATCGTGTCATAACCCATTCGTTAAAAACATTAATGACACGCCTGGCATGTCATTCGCACTGAAACGGTTTAATATTATTTATGTGTGACATTGGCAATGTAATATCAATGTGTGTTGGGAAGGACTCGCTGCGAAACGGTCATCTTGGAGGTCTACCATCTTTGACTCCATCAAGGCATTTGAAGAAAACCGCTTGCTAACCTTGGATGAGAAACGTCAGGTTAAAAAACTCCAACCCAAACCCTCCCACGCGTATACATATAACGCAGCCGGTCAGCTCTATTGCCATGAGTGCGAAAGAGTTTTTAAGACTAAGTTTGGTTTGGCCAGCCACATCAGGGCTCATGAAAGGAGTAATCCTTAATTTCTATGGTCGCCGTCATCGAAATTGATGAGGACTATATATAAGAAGAATAAGAATAAGGATAAGAATAAGAATAATTTATTGAATAATTAAACGAATTAACAATAATCACAAAGATATGTATATAATATCAATGTATATTAATTGTGTTGCAGTGGAAAGCACATGAAGGCATAGTATTATGTGTGGCATGGAATGCTAATAACAATCTCATAATTTCCGGTGGTGAAGATGGGTTTTTCAAGGTTTGTATGTTTTTTTTTACTGACTGATTATTTGAAACTAGTTTTAACAGACAAATAAATAGTGCTAAACATTTATTTGAGCTAAGTACGTACACAGAACGAATTTTGGTAATAAAATTTATATATCTAAAACGATGGTTACGTAAAACCTGATAAGTTGACCCTTTTGAAATAGAAACTATATAACACCTACGTGAGGCTATTATTTCAATTATAAAAATTATCTCGACTTATCTCGGTTTCATCACGCAACCCTCGAAATGCTTCCAAACCGCATACACATTTGATGTAAAAGTGTTTTTCAGATTTGGGACACATTTGGTCAGCAAATATCGGTCAGTGTGAAACATGACCAGCCGATCACGAGCGTCAGTTGGGCCCCGGCAGGAGACCTTTTCGTAATTGGAAGCTACAACTTAATCCGGCTTTGCAACGCTAATGGGGTTAGAAATGTTTTGAATTTCAATATTCCCAAATTGAAACAATATTCATTAATAGTTCTTACCATAACTTTAAAAGGCGTATTTTCAATTGTGCCATCTGAGTAAAGCCGTCATCATATTACACAGTA
>JALPQI010025891.1:0-13512 GCA_025490895.1 Thaumatotibia leucotreta | reverse complement strand
ATTTTAAAACTTCATCTACAAAATAATTGCAACATGTTCCTTAAAAAAGGTTTTGATTCCTGGTAAATACCATGCCTTAATCATCTGAATGCCTTTTTGATAAATAAACAAGTTTCAATGAACTTTTTGTTCGAAACAAACCTTGTTATCATTTTATTAATTAATATTTTACTGAATTAATGTATTTTAATTAGTGTAACGTTACACTAGTTAAGTACTAAACATTATTTATTACCATGTAAGTAATAAACATGTGTCTATATTATATAATTACATAGACCTATAACTTAGGATATTATGTTGTTGTAAAAAAAGTTCGTTACGCGAGCCTTGTTTTTCAGACAATCAAAAGTGCGCTCAACACGAGCCAACTGTTCCCGTCACTTGAAACGAATAGCCCAATATCTGGGGGCACGGCAGTGCCCCCGCCAAGTCGAGCAAAAAAAAGGCACGGCCGTACCATCCTTTTCTCGAAGCCGTTCAGGCCATTTTCAACCGTCTGTAATTTCGCGCTGGTTACAGCTAGAAGTCTTAATTTTCTGCGATGTGTAGGCCATAACATGAGTCAAATAATAATCTTGTTTGATTTCAATTATAACTTGTAGTTTAAAAATTACCGCATGTCAAAGTTCCTTAGTTTTGTCACTCACTGACTCACCGATCATCAATAATCTAAGGTATTTTTAGATGGCCTAGGAGCTCAAAATTTGAAACATTAGTAGTTTATAGCTTACCTATTACACAAAAAATCTGAAAATTGGAAATTTCTGCCAGATTTTAAAGTTATGGAAAGTACTCAAATAAGTTTGTAATCCCATACAAATACATGCTAAAACAAAATTAATTATGCGGTTGTTGCAAGGTTCTTTGGATTGTGGGTTTTCTAGCCAAATATTTTTATTGGTCCCATACCTACAAGTTTTAAATTCTATTATTTTTTTAGTTTCCATGCTAATCCCAATTTTCATAAATCCCAAATTGAGGGATAATCTCTGAAGGCCCTCCAGCAGCACGGAATCTGGTAGCGGCCCTCCTGACCCAAAATCTATTTCCATTCCACCCTGTCATCATCATTATCATATCAGCCATAAGACGTCCACTGCGCAAATCATCATTATAAACGTAGTTACCGTAAAATTGTTTAATATTATAATAAGCTGTATTTTAAAATAACATCTTATTCGGATTTCCACTGTAAAATTTACATTAACGCTTTTATGCGGATGTCAACAATTAATAATTAAGTACCTACCTATACCTAACATCACAAAATTCACTTATGTATTATCAAATATGACTACGGACAACCTAGCCAAACGAATTGGAAATGTATTTGTAGTACAACAAAGTTCAAATTACTTTAAATCAAACGCGGGGTCGGGAGTACGCAGTGCTTGTTAAACAAAAAGTAACTTTTAAATGATGCCAGTACAAAATAAATCAGATACCTAATATAAGAATATCAAAAACTAAATAATCACCAAATTAAAAATTTAAAAAACCGACTTCAATCGGTTTGTCCAAGATTCCCGATTTGTTTCCATCATTGGTTTCCTCCAATCCTACTTTCTGAATGCAAATTCTTGTAAATGAAAGAAAATTACCAAAAGCGCCATACATGTACCTATAACAATTGAAGAGATCCCTCGATTTCTCCAAGATCCCATCATCAGACCGCAACTTGGTGCCAACGGGACCATCTCGGGGTAATACACGTTCGATCACAAAAAGAAATTTTAAAATCGGTTCACTATTCTCGGAGATATCGGGTAACATACATACAAGAAAAAAAAAAAATCAGTCGAATTGAGAACCTCCTCCTTTTTTGAAGTCGGTTAAAAAATGAACAATTGTGGTTTGTAATAAATGTAGGTATGTAATACTGGGCGTTTTAATAATACAGTCGTATTTTAAAATGGCGCGGGTGAGATGCGGGTAGTGCCGCGCAGACGCGCACCGCCAACGCCACCGTGTGAGTGTGACAGTCACAGTCAGTTGCCCGTGCGCCGTAGGTAATGGATGGCTATTTGGGTGTTTCAGAATTAATTTGCGATTCACGTGTGCGTACTGAAGCGATTATTTGTCTTTTTCAACGTCTGTAAGGATTACGAATTTGTTTAGGGATTTGATTTGCTAGAGATTTGGATATTGTTGTGTAGATAATTTCAACGTAGGTCCACCACCACTGCGAAATGCTGACGGTAATCTGGTCCATAGTGCAAAAGAGAAAGCCGATCTTCTAGGTGCTCTTTTTGCCTCGAACTCGACTGTCAGCGATGACGGCAGCATTATACCGCCTACCATCCCGCGGTGCGCACACTCCATGCCAGAAATTCGCATCTCACAGAAAGATGTTCGGCGGGAGTTGCTGTCGTTAAACGTTCACAAGTCGAGCGGGCCAGATGGCATACCTGCAGTGGTGCTTAAACGTTGTGCTCCTGAGTTGTGTCCTGTGTTAACGCGTCTCTTCGCTCTTTCCAGTATCAAACGGGAAGTTCCATCTTCGTGGAAGACAGCCCTTGTGCACCCTGTTCCAAAAAAGGGTGACAGATCGGATCCATCGAATTATAGGCCTATCGCTATCACCTCCCTTCTCTCTAAGGTCATGGAGCGTATAGTTAACGCTAAGCTCCTTGGTTACCTAGAAGAACACGATCTTATAAGCGACCGCCAGTATGGCTTTCGCCACGGTCGCTCTACCGGTGATCTTCTAGTGTACCTCACTCACCGCTTGGCCTCAGCCATGGAGAGTCAAGGCGAGGCTTTGACAGTCAGCCTAGATATAGCGAAGGCGTTCGATCGGGTCTGGCATAGGGGCCTTTTGTCGAAGTTGCCATCTTATGGACTACCCGAGGGATTATGCAGATGGATAGCTAGCTTTTTGTCCGGCAGACGCATTCGTGCCGTAGTAGATGGTAGCTGCTCTGATAGATAGCATGGACATAAACGCTGGCGTCCCGCAAGGCTCTGTGCTATCCCCAACGTTGTTCCTTCTGCATATCAATGACATGTTGTCTATCGGCGACCTCCATTGCTATGCGGATGACAGTACTGAGGATACTTTTTACACAGGCCGTGCTAATATCCCTCTCTCTGTGGTACTGGAAAGTCGCGGAAAACTTGTGTCTGACATCGAGAACACTTTATCTAGAGTCTCGTTATGGGGTCGGGATAACCTAGTCAGGTTCAACCCCACAAAGACACAAGTTTGCGCGTTTACCGCTAAAAAAACCCCATTTACTGTGGCTCCAAAGTTCCAAGACACAGTTCTTACCATGTCAGGGAGTATTGGGATCCTCGGAGTCGACATTTCCAACGACGTCCAATTCCGATGTCATCTAGAGGGAAAAGCTACGCTGGCATCCAAAAAGCTCGGTGTGACCAATAAAGCGAGGGGATACTTTACTCCGGGGCAAAGACTTCTGTTATATAAGTCGCAAGTCAGACCCCATATGGAGTATTGTTGTCACCTCTGGGCAGGAGCACCTGTATACCAGCTTGCACCCTTTGACTCGGTTCAGAGACGAGCTGTCCGAATAGTCGACGATCCCAGACTCACAGGCGGTATTGAACCCTTAAGTCTAAGGAGAGACTTCGCCTCCTTATGTGTGTTCTATCGTCTGTACAATGGGCTGTGCTCTGAAGAACTGTTCGACATGATGCCAACGTCCACTTTTCATCATCGCACCGCTCGCCACCGACTGGGCGCTCATCCTCACACCTTGCAACCTTAATGGTCGCGCACCGTGCGGTTTCAAAGGAACTTCCTCCCGCGGATGGTCCGTCTGTGGAATGAACTCCCTGCCGAGGTTTTCCCGTTGGACTACAGTATGGGGTTCTTCAAAAGAGGAGTGTACAAGTTTTTATTGGTTCGGCAACGCGCATGTGACACCCCTGGGGTTGCAGGCGCCCATAGGCTACGGTGACTGCTTTCCATCAGGCGGGCCGTATGCTTGTTTGCCACCGACATGATATAAAAAAAAAGGTCTTTCGTATGAACGAAATAATACGTTGGGGTTAAAGTTATAAAAAAATCTTTACTTCTTTGTCGTGTTAGCGACTGTTAATTGTGTTCATATACTAATTTAGAAATTGTTTGTGTAGGTAATTTTAGGATTACGAACTTGTTTAGGGATTTGATTTGCTAGAGATTTGGACATTGTTGTGTAGGTAATTTCAACGAAGTAATGCGTTGAAGTTAAAATAAAGCTACTGTTAATTGTGTTCAATGCTGTAATGGATATCGGTTCTGGAGTGTTTACATGTGGGCAAGCGTATGTAGCACTTTCCAGGGTCACAAGTTTGAACGGTATACATCTAGTAAATATCGATTTCGGTAGCATTAAAGCGCAGGAATCTGCAATATTAGAATATAATAGACTAAGACGCAAATACCGTCCAGACTTGTCAGAAATTGTTCCATCAAAGCCCCGGAAAAAAGCCCATAAAGACAGGGAGTGGGCTATGAGAAAAATGGTAGCTGACGTACAAGAAGTAGTACCCGAAAAGAAAAAAAGAAGAATACCTACAAAAAGAGATGAGATCCCATCAAAAACATTACATGTAAAAAGGTGCAAGTCTCGCAGCATAGCAGTTGTTACACCACAAAAAAGTTATGAGATCAATTGTTTAACCAAGTCAATAATTCTGTAGTTACTACAAGGGGGTATCCATAAAACTCGATTTCTACTAACTTGCCTAACTTGAAACTGCATGTAGAAATACTCATTTTATTATAGGTATCAATAAAGAGTAAGCCAAATTAGCTTGAGATTACCAAGCGAATTAAGTTTGATGATCCACCACTACCTATCCATGGGAACATTTGTCTAGCAGCTTTGTCATAAATTGTTACATTATAACAATTGCTTAATTAACAACATCTTATAGTAACTGTATTAATATAAGATATCTGTATTTTTTTAATATAAAGAATGACTTGGCCATCGCACAGGGATGATTTGGGTTGGGTCGTGATCAAAAACTACTTTTCGTGACTCTGAAGCCTATCACCATTATGTAGGGTAGACTCTGATCAATATATTATCTTAAAACTACTTAAATCATTTATGTATATACTTACTCAAACCAAACGGTGTCAATAGGAAACCGCGTGAAATAAAAAAATCTACTGGCCTGTCCGCCCTTCCTACTATTCTTCATACTAATTTTGAATTTTGCACGCTTTTCTACTGACATAATTTGGTTGTCAGAGTATATAAATAGTCATCCTATTATGCCTTTGTCAAACGGTGTATAGGATATCTGGTGACCATGTTATAACAAACGAAATTTTCTATTTCTTTAAAAACACTCTTTCTCTCACTCTCAGATTTAATTCCGTATTATGTCCATTATTTTGCTTCACGACCTCAAAAACACTCGGTACATAGGTAAGTAATAAAATCAACTGCTTAAAACAACCCTAATTTAGCAATGCCCTAAAGACATTCAGTAAGATGTGGTCGATGGCCAAGTCATTCTTTATATTTAAAAAATACAGATATCTTATATTAATACAGTTACTATAAGATGTTGTTAATTAAGCAATTGTTATAATGTAACAATTTATGACAAAGCTGCTAGACAAATGTTCCCATGGATAGGTAGTGGTGGATCATCAAACTTAATTCGCTTGGTAATCTCAAGCTAATTTGGCTTACTCTTTATTGATACCTATAATAAAATGAGTATTTCTACATGCAGTTTCAAGTTAGGCAAGTTAGTAGAAATCGAGTTTTATGGATACCCCCTTGTAGTAACTACAGAATTATTGACTTGGTTAAACAATTGATCTCATAACTTTTTTGTGGTGTAACAACTGCTATGCTGCGAGACTTGCACCTTTTTACATGTAATGTTTTTGATGGGATTCCTCTTCCGGAAACTGGCAACACAGGCGGAAACTTGTTGCTAATTAGCACGTATGAAAAAAACAATTCGAATTTCGAAAAAGAGCATCAGTTACGTAATCGGCGCCGAAAATACGTCGCTCGTTTGAAACAAAAGATCGTGACGCTGAGCGGGCATCATGCTGTTTTGACCTTTATTTAGATGTGTTACAGGCGTTAATGCCTTGGCAGTTTTAAGGTGTTTATAGCATTTTAGCATTCAGTTGACGTTCCACAACCGACCTTGATGAAGACGCTGATAGATCGCTCGGCCGTCGTCACAAGAACACGACAACGAAATTTAAAAACATTGGATATCGATGGGACTCTTATACGGCGTTGGCAATAGTTTTTGTATGGAACCAGTATATTTACGATTTCAATCAGAGATGTCAGTATATTTAGATTGCAGATTAACTGTCTATTCTACTATGTAGATTCAATACATGAAGATTAAATCAAGCCGCTTACAAAGTAGGTTCAAGACTCCAGTTCGCGGGTTTCTTGGTTTTATCTAGGGAATAAGAAATCAGCCCTTAGCCTATTTTGTGTAGCAAGCAATCGTCTAACAACATATAAGCATAAAAATACAAATTGACAATAAAATATCATGTTAATAAATTTCAAATAGCTTTGTTTAAGTGTCAGAGACCGCAGCAAAACTATAAAATAATTGGATACTATGTTATTCACCACTATCTGTTAGTGGCGATTTATTACAGCGTTAAAATAATGCGGTTTCTTTGAATTTTAAGAGGCAGTGTTTATCATTTATCATGTTTATGGTATTTGGAGTTTATTTACCTAGTTGTAAGTTTAAAATGATTATCGATATTTTTCAACTGCTTCGGTAGCCTGGTTTAGCACTGACTACGCTCCCCTGCATGTTAACCTAGAAGACCTGGGTTCGATTCTTGGTAATTCATTTATGTCGTTCTTTTTATAATGTAGTGTTGTATATATCGACGGTAGAAAGGCTAATTGACTTAACCGACATTTTATGAACTTTACAGGAGAGCCGTTCAAAGTTTTATTTTTTAGAAAAAAAATCGCTACAAAAAAAGTAACAGGTATATTGTAACGCAACTGCCATCAAATATTCAAGCTATAAAGGCGCATACTTTGGTTCCTACCTTGATAAAATTAGTTTATTATGTCTCGAAATAAAGGTCGCTTAAGACAAATCTGCTAAAAATGAGAGAAAGGCTAATTGGTTCAAATACCAACAGCGTCTGCCGCCGGAGGCAAGTCAAATGACTGTAGTGTACAAGTGCACTTTTTTAAAAAGAAGGCTAAATGAGCTAAGCGCTATTTTTACTATACAACGGGGTAAGGCTAAACAGTTTAAGCGATTCTTTAATGGAAATAAGTAGCGATTCTAATTGATTTAATGACACACACTCATTGAAAAACGGATTGCTTAAATCTTAGGAATTATATGAATATGATTAAACATGGTGGTTGAAGCTCGGATATTTAGAGACAAAGGTATAATTACTCTGCAGGTCTAAAGAAAACAAAATGAATGAAAATCGTTTCTCTCAATTTTTATTACTATATAAAGAAAAATACTCTAATAACATAATTAGATAGTTATTTGGCAGAATCAGTCTTAGAAAAATTGCGGATATTGATTACAGCGTTTCATCCGCAATAACCTTTCTGTCGCTTTTATTGGATAAAAATGCTCTTTTTGCCTAACATCTTTAATTAATTTATTACTACGCTTGATAGTTACGTTACATTTACTAATCTTAATTTTTATTATATCTGTAGTCAGTTTTGTTTTACAATTTAAGCGGCAGAAATACGTAAGTAAGTATTTAGACTTAAACTTTGTAGTAGCGATTCTAATTGATTTAATGACACACACTCATTGAAAAACGGATTGCTTAAATCTCAGGAATTATATGAATATGATTAAACATGGTGGTTGAAGCTCGGATATTTAGAGACAAAGGTATAATTACTCTGCAGGTCTAAAGAAAACAAAATGAATGAAAATCGTTTCTCTCAATTTTTATTACTATATAAAGAAAAATACTCTAATAACATAATTAGATAGTTATTTGGCAGAAACAGTCTTAGAAAAATTGCGGATATTGATTACAGCGTTTCATCCGCAATAACCTTTCTGTCGCTTTTATTGGATAAAAATGCTCTTTTTGCCTAACATCTTTAATTAATTTATTACTACGCTTGATAGTTACGTTACATTTACTAATCTTAATTTTTATTATATCTGTAGTCAGTTTTGTTTTACAATTTAAGCGGCAGAAATACGTAAGTAAGTATTTAGACTTAAACTTTAATTATTATTAAATAATCAAGAAATAACAATGAAAATAATTAAATTATTTCATAATGTGAAATACACGATTTCAGTATCACACACAAATCACTACGGCACATGCGCCTACCGGCACAGACTACAAGTGATTGACGCGCCCGCGCGGGGGGCGGCGGTAGTTATAGGCGAGCGGCTCAAAAGCACCGACGGCGGCAAGAGTGTGATTGTACCGCCGAGTCAAAAGTTTCTCATAGAAATTTTTGATGATTTAAGCTACACTGATATGATGCATTATGATTTTATTATAAGGATTTAAATGACACAGGTCAAACAAATATTCTATTTCAACCGACATTCTCATCTATAAAAAGAGGTTCAAAATGCTTAAGTAACATACATTTTATGGTTTAGGATTTTACGTATTTGGTTGAAGCGACCCATGCCCTAAAAAATTGGGAAGAGCTAAATGGTTCAAGCGACATGCTTCTTTTATTTTAAATGGAGGCTAAATGCTTCAAACGCCTATGGTGGCACTTTTTTGTTGAAGTTCAATTGACTTAAACGACTATGCTCGTGTGTGATGGAGTAAAGCCAAAAGGTTCAAATCAAAACGAATGGCAAAGTTGGGAAAGTAAAAACCGCTTAAGCGGGAACCAACCAAACATGTTTGTGGGTCAAGTCACGTTTCATTCAAAAATGCAATTTTTTGTGTTGCTTCATGCCTTGATTTTTTTAACGCTGTACCAAATTTCAGAAGTGTTAACCGCCATCAAAATCGTCTGATCGCTATGAAACCGAGCTCAATCGACGGAGAAAAATCTGCCGATTCCGATGATATAAATAACTCAATATCGCCCAAAGTGTCGCTTAAGCCAATTAGCCTTTCTACCGTCGATTATATCAACACTACATAAAAGGTGTAAAGGTTGTCTGGAAGAGATCGCTTCTTAGCGATAAGACCACCTGTTGTCTACCTCTAGTTAAGTCGCTACTTTCTCTGTAATTGTTTTCATTTATTGAGGTGTGCAATAAAGAGTATTTGTATTGTATTGTATATCCTATTGCTTAGTTTGGAGCTAAGTTGATATTTGTATGATCCCCATTTGCTACAAATATTGTAGGTATTTGCATATGTGGTTGTCTTTCCGATTTTAATTGTAGTAATTTTAAGTTTGAGATATACGAAGTACGAGTTGTACGAAGGAAACGCACAGAAAACTTAAATATGTTTTTTGTTTACCTTATTTTATTGTACCTATTTCAAACACAATACTTATATTGTTTATAAATAAATCATAATATCAATAGGTACTATTGATATTATATTTAACCATGAAAATGTAGGTATGCATTTATTAGAACAATAAGCACCGGTTAAGTTATATTTTATAAAAATTGTATAAAGTAAACTCGGTATTTTATGAAATTTCCAGCGCTCTAAGACGCCTGCAACGTAGTAACCCAGCTTCAACAGAATATAGGCAAATATCTCAACAATTTTGTCTGCATTAAGCTACGCGCACGGCGCAATGCAGCCAAGTTCGCGAATTACGCCGGAGAGATCAGATTAGCGCTACGAATGACTGTCGTTTGTTTTGATACCGGCGATATTGTTGCTTGTATTTCGTTTTTGTGGAACAAAAAGTAGGGTACGAATAACTGGACGAGGATTCGTTGTAATTTGTAATACTTTACTGAAATATCTTAAAGAGACTTTTTGCTAACTTAACTTGAATTACGTTGAATTTGTATAGTAAATGCTAAACATGTCAGATTTAGCCTTATTGCTAACTGTAATTATATCCAATGTCATAGATTATAACCGGTTCACGCGAGGTAGTCTATCTTATTAACACCCATTTTTAGTATTTATACTGAGTAATGGTGCAACATGATCTGTTATAATATATGTATGTGATATGACATGGTGTAAATAGGATTAAAAATATATAATATGAGGATGTCAAACAGGGATAGTGTAAATTACATTTTATAACTCAAGACGGGAGCACTCGTGAAATAATCACTACATAGTATAAAATAAAATCACCTTTTCTGTCCCTATTTTGCTGTATTGAAACTTCCACTTATTATCAAGATACTATATTTATTATAAAATAAGGACATCCAAGACACAATCGTCTTTTCATAACCTCCCAGTACAATTGGCGGTAACTTTGACAGACGTCACTGTGACGGATTCACAGAGTATGCAACATCTATGTCCCTTTGTACGCTTAAATCTTTAAAACTACGCAACGGATTTTGATGAGATTTTTTTAAATAGGTAGAGTAATTCAAGAGGAAGGTTATTATGTAGGTATAGTACCCGTGCAAAGCCGGGGCGGGTCGCTAGTATAGTATAAAACTACCGAAGTGGTATTTTTTAAATTAGTAACCTCACTCCCCTCTTCTTGGATAATGCCACATCGCAGCACGTTTCATAACACATTTACTATTTCAAACAGAATTAAATTCTACGCCAACTCGAAGCATCTAATATAAACATGAATGCTATTTGTCTACGAAGATCACGGGTAAATGAGGAAACATTGTATAAACTTTCAAGTCGACGTAAATCGCCTAATCCGACTTTAATGAAACTTGGCGGTTTTATAGTCAGCACTGCCGCGCTGGTGTGAAACGGCCCATGTGGTTACAATAGTAATTCATCTTAAGATGTTATGGAAATGGGGGATTGGAGGCTGGAGACATCGCGGGTCCATAATGCTTTATTGCCTCCAAAGTGTTCGTTAAAAATTGTTTATCTTAAGAGTTTGTTTATTGACACGAACAATGTTGCCACTTTTGTTGGAGCAGGTAATAAAAGTATGAGTACTATTTTACGTGCGTTTTAATGTTGTGTTTTTCTTGTATATTTAAAGTTCTTCAGTTACATAATATCAGGGAATAAAATAGGGAATAAAGAATAATGGAGTGCAATAAGTATATGTACATACTTAGATATTTTTCTGGCGCAATCGAGGGAACATACAAAATGAACGTAGGTAATAGTTATCAATGATTACAATGATTAGTACACCCTATTCTCGTAAAGCTGCTAACTTACTAAAACCACAGGTAGGTACTACGCTAGGCATTTTTTAAAACCTAATACTTCATTTTAACAATTAGGCACATCCCACGGCGTTTGAATATTCATTCGTTTTTGTTCTTTTGATGGGTTCTAAATAATTACACGATATAAAAAGTATGTGTCGTTGTGAATATATTTTGCATTCTTGTAACTTACATGTAAGCACATTACTTATTTTCTACATTAAATTACTTTATTTTGGTACTACCACTTTAAGACATACATACTAGAAATCTAAACAGTTTTCTCATACACAAATATAGGTCAAAAAACAAAAAAAGTTATTAGTTATTACCAGTTATCAAAAAAAAAAGTTTTTTGCTTTTCCTGAAAACGTGCATTTTGTCCTTTACGGCAATTGAACCCAAAGGTATCGATATGTATTTTTCTTAGTGATATGATGAATAACGTAACTTTATTACTATCGGATGTGGATTATTAGTTAGTTAGAGAGTGTAATAAAGCTTCGCAAATTAGCTGCTGATTAATCATACTAATTAACTGGCGGTTGAATTTGACGCCGAGCGGGTTCCGTGCTCGATTACCTCACACGTGCAGAGTTCTGGTAATAGACACTTTGTATGGCATCCCTGTTAGCAAGTTGGCAAGCCATTTGTGTTTGATATTTTTTGATGGGTTGTTAACTCATCATCAAAAAATTCCGGTCATGCTCTTAAAAAAAATTGTGACCTTGACTAATCGCGACAACCCTTTTAATAAAAAAAATTAAAACTAAATCTGTCGCAGCAATTATACATATTATAGCAGGTATATTTTTTATGGGTTGACTAGAGTATGTCCTTAAAATATTATCCAAAATATTACGGGCACTGGGAAAGTCCAGTACCCGACTGCGTCAGCAGTTAGTACCTCAACTTTACATTGTGCAATATTATTGCCTTCTCGAGTGATGCACAATTTTTTTTATAGGTAGCAAACATTTAACCTATACCTATACAAAAACAACTTAAATAAGGTGTCTAGTAACATTTCTATTATAATCTCTAACCGCTCGGGAAGTTACATTTTTCTATTTACTCCCGCTACACATCGTATAAAGCACAGCGTATTATAACAATCTTAGTGCACAGGTACATTTTGCTCGTTGTACCTACATTAATGGTTCGTAGCATACAGCGTCGTAGCAGAGTCCGTAGAGGTCGAAGGTTTTACGTAGCGGCATTCGGATACTTCGCTACATACAATGTGCTACGCTACGCTGCTATGTAATGTACTGAGGTACACTATTACCACTTAAAACCATTCGTGAGTAGAAACTAAAAAAATGTAAACAAACCTGGCTGACTTTCCATAGCATTTGACGTCTTTGACACATATTGTGAAATACGTCGTCAGATTATATTGTTAAGTTAATACTAATAAATATGAATAATTTGAACTGAAAATGTATGTGAGCTCAAGATTGTGTTCTAAAAGTGCGCGATTAAGGACTATTTAATGCAAGTTTTTAGGTTTATGTACATTTTTTTAGATTACTGACGAATGGTTTCGGTAAGTACACAAGGTTCAAAAATAACCTGGACAAATTGTTGCAATTTGAATTACTTATATCCTGAAAATAAAAAAATCAATACATTTTTGACAATACTATTCGTCTGACCTTTTCTTCTGATGTCACGCAGGCAAATAGTTTTACTTCTGGGAGAGTCTATTTTCTCCTGAAGACATCCAGTTACACGAAAACAGGGGATTTTCTTGGTAGGCCTTCCAAAAAATCTATACCAAAGCATTGAAACACTTATCAGTATATATCTAAGATGTATGTACATTCTTTTGTATTAATAACTAAAATATATAATACTAAATACTAAAATAGGCCGCACGGCAGCTTGTGGCGAGTACCGACCTCACGGACCCGAGTGCACCTGAGAGTCGGTTAGGGTCCCCGCCTCCGGCGTGTCTTCGTCGGTCGGAGTGGAACCCCAAGTGGACCCGTAGGACTCTCAGCTCTGGCTTGCCTTAATTGGCCGTCCAGAGAGGAGTCGTCAGAGGTATATGCTCCAAAGGTGGAAGTGTAAATTTGCGTAAGTCGCGAGTTGGTGCAGCGGCTGTCAAGCCACTGCGCAGAAAGCGGTGTACACCTCTCTACACTCCTGAGCCGCCTACATCTATCATCATAGCCCATTAGTCTTTTCCATTACTTCTCAATAGTCTCTACGTCTGCTGGGACCGGTTTACGGATGTCTATTGACGTGCCCGTGAACGAGTTGTAG